>JALIZH010002495.1:0-14225 GCA_030522465.1 Rhipicephalus appendiculatus
TGCCCTCGTTCACTCTCATTTGCAATACTGTCTGCTAATCTGGGGTACCACTACTCAAACAAATTTTGATAGATTATTAATTTTACAAAAAAAAGAGCTGTGCGTTGCATCGAAAATCTGAAAATCTTAAGCCAAATGACCACACAGCGCCATCCTTTTGCAAGCTTAATATACTCAGAATAGATCCGTTATACGAACTAAGTCTTGCCATGCATACACATAGGCAAAGTTTGCATGACCCCTAATTCCTGTCCTCATCATCGTTATCTGATCATTCACGATATCACCTAAGACAAAATCGACTCAGAACGCCTATGTTCCGAACTAAATATGGTACTCAAACACTTGCCTATTTAATGCCACATTTTCTAAATAATAATAGAGAAATAGCCAATATGATTCAGGACAACTGTTCGACATACAGCCTCCGGAAAAAATTAAAGATTACCTTTTGTCTAGCTTCTGATTCACCCTTTACATTGCGCATTTGCCCGTCTCTTGATATTATCCCCTCTTATTTTGTTTTATACTGTTTTGTTATACCTCTTATTTTGTTTATACTGTTATAATGTTTTCGTAACATTCATCATCATCAGGGCTCGCATACCATTTCCATGTCACACATTATTATTAGTATGTACCGAACGTAACTATTTTACTTATTGTGTTTTGATCGCCTGTATGCCTGTGTTTTGACGTTCTTGCTACCTGTATTTGTCGCATGTTGCGCGGATTTTCACCCCGAGCAATGTATGTATGGGTGGGGGGGCCTTTGACAGGCAGTCGCATCTGCCTTGAGGCCCCCTCAATCCCAGACAATGACTGTCTCAATAAAGTTCAAATTCAAAGCGTACGCTAGCATTGTGCTTTGTTTTTGTACAGGTTTTGCACAATGCATCATGTAATGCGTTGTGCAACGATTTTCGTGAGTGCCATCAAGCTGTGAATATGGATGCCGTGGAGTTGAATTCGCTGTCTTTCTGCCCACCATGTAAATCCTGTCTATATACTTGCCAGCTGGGATTTAGCAGACATAATTCTGAAACTACACATTTTAGATCGGGGCGATTCATTTAACAGCTCATTGTGCTCTCTAGCTATGGTATCTGTTTATGCGTGATATCCATAAATTCTGAGCGTATAAGCGTTTTCCTAATTGATTTCGTTTTAAGTCCGCACAATACTATTAGGAGTTTTCGTAACGAAGTACAAAGTTTACAACAATGTTCGAACAGTGTAGCCTAGGGTATTTTTGACCTGCTTGAAGACTGATGTCCTTATTATGCCAAAACTCATCGACACTCAGGAGGACTGGTCCGTTCAGTAGCCTTCATTTTTTGCCGCATTGGATGCACAGTGGTCATGCTTCTAGCCATCTCTATATGTCTACCGGGAGTGTGATGATCATTGTCCAGGTGATATATGCTTAAGAGTTTGTTCTCGTGAGCAATAAGAAACGATGAAACAAAATTGATGCCACTGCCATTGTACCTATAAACCTGTAGGTAAATGGAAGTGTAATACCTAGACAATTTACTGCTGCGGGGTCTTAACCTGCCATTACAATTCAGTTCAAGCTCACTAACGTTGTTTTTCAACATGTTTTGCCCTCGCATGCTTGCAGATTGGACACAATGCATATTTAGTGTTTTCATAACATGATGCCAGTACTGACTAAAACGCCTACTACGATAAATGGTTGATCATTCTTGTATCATCTCGTGAACACTCGTAATGTAGCCATAGTAAAGTTGTTAACTGGTATGACATGAATATTGTGTCTTATACAGATTCCATGCCCTTGTCTGGTGAAGAGAACCTCATTCACTGAACATGCTCCACAGGAGATGGAAAGGAGCCAGAGAGTTATTCCTATCGAGACAAAAAAAAAACCGTAATAGAGAAAGCGCTGCTCTGTAACATTCTCAGAGGTGTGCTTGATATTGCTAGAGGGGGCCTTTTTCGATTCATCATATTTCTGTTGTTTCTTTCAGTTATTCGCTTTGGGCATTTTAAGTGGCGTAATATGCAACAATGAAAAGGTCATGTGCCTTCTGAAAGTCACTTTCCAAGACTGATGCTAGCGCTATATTTAACCTTTGCTAAGTGATCTTTGGTGGAAGACCTTCTAAAGTGAAAATTTCTTATATGAGCGCAAGTTCTAAAAAATCTTATTAAAACATCTGCTTATGGGCAACGGCGCACAGTGTATTTGTAAATCGAGAAAGGAAAATTGATCTTATCATTTTGTATTGTTAGGAATGAACATTGCAATATTTTTGCTCACTGTGAAGCTTTAAAAAAAAATTATCCAGGTTTAGCAGGATGACATTTCTTCCAAGTGCACTTTTTATACTCAGATATGCATTCAAGCCAAAAATAGGCTTTTTTTTCAATTTGTTGGTTCTGTCAAAGCTTTGTTCTGAGCTTCAACTGCACTTTGGATGCACATTTGATGAAATTGATTAGGAACTAAAAAACGCGACAGAAGTTCTCTCTGAGAAGCAAGCAAGGCACACCTCATTGGTGGAAATCTCGCGTCACTTGCAAGATTGATCAGGGCACTCACAGTGAGGTAAGTAAAAAAAGTCAACTCTTTCACTCTTTCCTATGCATTACTGTGTTCAGTAAGAGTGCAAGACTGAGGATGTAGACAAGTGTTCATCTGTCAAAGAAAATGTGATAAAAAAGACGTTAAAAAGAAAAGGACATCGCACTGCCACGTGCGTTCATTTCGCTGTATTCGGTTTACGCCCAAAAAGACCGTCAGAAATGCTCAGCGCAAACCGCGCCTCATTGTTCGAGAAGCTTCGCGATTATTGTAGATCGTTTTCTTAAGATTGTGCGCAAGACGCGAACACTCGAGCTTATTCCAGAGCTTACGCGACGACCAGTGATCAGGCTGGAATATTTGATGACACGCGTATAAATGCCGACGCCCTTCAGCGCTAGTCGGTTGATCGGCGGCCAACATTTTGCTCACCGCTATCATTGCCAGTGTGTATTGCCAGTGTGTATTGCCAGTGTGTATTGCCAGTGTGTATTGCTGTAATCTGACTTTTCGTTTTCCCGGCCACAAGTACGGCCAAATAAAGAGTTTCATTTTGGACACGCCGTCTCGGCCATCTTCCACGTCACGGCCGCGAAACATCTGGTGGAGATGCTTCCCGGTCCATGTACCAAACGCCCCCTCCAGCCGGGAACCAAGCCCACAGCGTCAAGGGGACATCGACGCCAAAGCCGAGCAGCGAGTCAGCCGCAGGCAGCAAGGTCTACCGCCGGAATGCGGAGCTTAACCGACAAGATCCGGTCCACAACGACGAAGACAACAGCCAAAATGACGGCCGCTGTATCGCCTACCACGGTCGTCATGCATCGACCCAAGAAGCCGCCGACTTTCCGAAGATTACCACGCGAAGATCGAAAGCTGGCTGGAGGCGTATGATCGGATGTCCGCGTTCAACAACTGGTACTGCGGGGAGAAGCTACGCCACGTCTATTTTGCCCTTGCAAGATGGCGCAAGGACTCGGTTCGAGAATCGGGAGTCCGTGGCTAACAACATGGGACCTCTTCCGTACCGAATTCTTTAACACCTTCACGAGCGTCGTGCACAAAGAAAGGGCTGAAAACCTTCTGGAGACCCATGTACAGCTCCCCCAACGAGAACATCGGGATGTACACCGAAGAATAGCTGAATCTCTAGACGAGGTTGTAGGATATATTAGAAAGTGGCCAGGCAGTGCACAGAAACGTAGACTGTCTGGGCAGATTTGTCTCTTCTTGTGCTTTAGGGCGCCAGTCCAAATGAAAATTGCAGAATTCTTTTCAAAATGAATTACATTTTGTACTTTTGATTTGATATCTGCTATGCCCAGTGCGGTTCCGAATTCTACTGAATGTTCAGTTTAGTGAACTTTCAGTTAAAGGAACTATTCTCTTCGGGTATCTTGAAGTTCACTTAACTGAGAGTTCACTGTACTGCATGTCGCTTACTTGCACGACGTTTCCCAAGAATCATCTGTTCAGCCCATCTGATGGAACACAAGCATTATCTACAGCTTCCAGTTGGTTCTCAAGTAGGCGTCCACGACAGGTGGCAGAGATAATTTTTTTTTTCGGTGGGAGGGTGTTCAACCATACTTTATGTATGTTCGTGCAGCGTTTGTATGTGTGCGCAAGCCAAATTTAAAATTTTCGAGGTCGGGGGGGGGGGGGGGGGGGGACCTCCCTTGGCTAAGATCCACGTCCGCGATAGCCATCCTTAAAAAAAAGAAAAAAGGACCTCTTTTCAAGGCTCACTGGCCAGTGACAGACGCCCCGTCGGATTTTTGTTATGCTTCACCGCATAGCTGATTTGCATTACGGCGAGGCTGACTTAGTTTTTCCTTCTCCATGAGATGGGTGCAAACATTTTTCCTGTGACATATGCATTTACCAGGCTTGCATATTTGAGGAGCAAGCATAGCTAGACACTGGAGGAATGTGGCTGGAGACCGCACAACTTATTGACAAGCTGTTGGGATCGAACTGGCGTGACACTTCCGTATGACCACTCTTTCGTACGGTGAAATAAAGGGCACCTATTTCACGATATATGTGTTAATTTACGACACCCACCTTCACCTCATCCTTTATCACGTCCACCATTTCACACGGCGTTTTCGAAACATACGTCGATGAGAACCACTAATTAATACATTAGTGTCTGAACAATTTCTTTTGCATGTCCAAGATCTTTTTTGTTGAATGCATTAGAAATTGTTAAACATGAAATGATACAAAAAGAGTGGGTTGTAGTACGTTATTAGAATGAAAACATTAACATCAATAATGTCAATGTAAAAGTACACATTTTCGTCTACTACACAGAGCGTATGCTCATTATTGAACACAGGAAACAACATACACAGAACAACCGAAAGTACAGTAAAAAACCCCCATCACAAAGCACGACATATGCACTTCGCAATACCAGTATGCAATTACAATCCAAAGAGACGGCACGGACAAAGGAACTTGGTGTCTGCTAACAAATTAAGGTAATTCGATAAGTCAATGAAGGCCTACAACACTTTTGAGAAACATGTGACTGGTCATGTTGGTCATAGGCATGTTGGTGTACCATTTCTTTATATTGCATTAGTTTGCCCTCGGGCGTGAAGACATGGTACACATGTCTGTGCAGTAAACATTGTTTTATAAAGACCTGTGTTATCGACCATAGATCCACTTGCCAAAATTTGTAAGCACGCTTGCCTTTATTCACATATTTACCAAGAATGATGCAATTTTGTAAAACTAAGCTTTGGAACTTGGCATTATTTCACAATCATGATTCGCCCGTACTATTACGCTTAAGTCGTAGACCTACGGTCATAATATTTTCGTGCCAGCTAGTGCCATCAACTGCGACCGGTAAAGTAGTTCATAATCTTTAATAGCTGAATTTATGGTTCATGCAAAAGTACTTCATGTAAAATGAATCCGAATATCATGACTGGAAAGTTACGTTAGGCAATGACGTTTTGAATTAAAAATAGCCTATCGATACTGGTGGTGGCTTGACACATTATAGCCAACAACTGGATATGCCATGAGGTTAAACAAACATTGAACAGGCAATAAATACAAGTTTTAAAACAGCCACGAAATAAGTTATGAAATGAGCTTACATTCTCTTTCAACCCATGTAAAATTTTGAAAATGCGTATTCATATTTGAAGATAAACAGCGCGCTGAAAAAAACGAAGACAAGAAGAGAAGGGATCGACACACACAGCGCTGGTGTGTCGATCCCTTCTCTTCTTGTCTTCGTTTTTTTCAGTGCGCTGTTTATCTTCAAATATGAATACGCACCAACTCGCCCAACTAGCTGTTTTGAAAATGCGTGCTGTTTTTCGGAAAGATCGGATACAGCATCGTGCATAACACAGTGCAACAGTCCAAGTGCTGAAAACACTGGGCGGATTTATCTTTGTAGCTTCTCCATTTGGGAGAGGTGGATCAGTAAAACAAGCTCTGAAACGAGCTGTCATATGGTAAAGGAGTAAAAGAGGCTTCGCACTTTCTCGCGGTTTGCAGGAGTGAAACAGGCACTTTACTCTCTTTTCCCAGAAGGTGTGAAAAACCCTTTCACTCTGTCTGGCAAAGAGATTAAAGTGCCTCTCTGTAGAAAAGAGTATAATTTGTTACTCCCTCTAGAGAGTGAATAACAAAGCTGTTTAACTCTTAACAGTGGCGTAGTCAGAAATTTTGTTCGGGAGGGGGGGGGCTCGCATGTGTACATACACGAGTATACATACATACATACATACATACATACTTCTATATATATATATATATATATATATATATATATATATATATATATATATATATATATATATATATATATATATACATTATTAATGAGAAGTAACAGACAATGATGCCAAGGAAAGTATAGGGGACGTTATTAGAAGTAATTGTAATGTAAATCTCAAGAAAGGAAAGTGGACGAAAAGATAACTTGCGACCGGCAGGATCCGAACCTGCGACCTTCGAATAACGCGTCCGATGCTCTACCACTGAGCTACGGTGGCGGTCATCCCTCCGTCCACATTTTAGGGCATATATGTTCATTTTAACGTGGGAGCGTCAGTCAGCGCCACCTGTTGCCATTACGGCGAGTGTAGAACACCCTTTTTGCCTGTAGGCGTCACGTAGTACGTGATCTTATTACGAGCTGGCAGCTGACCAATAATCCCTCGCACGCCACCTGAAGGCAACAAGTCTGCCACAACGAGACCCTCGTCTATGAACGAAGGAAAGAAGTGTGAACTTAAGGGCTCGTTTACTTTGTTAAACACATTATTAATGAGAAGTAACAGACAATGATGCCAAGGAAAGTATAGGGGACGTTATTAGAAGTAATTGTAATGTAAATCTCAAGAAAGAAAAAGTGGACGAAAAGATAACTTGCCACCGGCAGGAATCCGAACCTGCGACCTTCGAATAACGCGTCCGATGCTCTACCACTGAGCTACGGTGGCGGTCATTCCTCCGTAATGGCAACAGGTGGCGCTGACTGACGCTCCCACGTTAAAATGAACATATATGCCCTAAAAATTGGACGGAGGCATGACCGCCACCGTAGCTCAGTGGTAGAGCATCGGACGCGTTATTCGAAGGTCGCAGGTTCGGATCCTGCCGGTGGCAAGTTATCTTTTCGTCCACTTTCCTTTCTTGAGATTTACATTACAATTACTTCTAATAACGTCCCCTGTACTTTCCTTGGCATCATTGTCTGTTACTTCTCATTAATAATGTGTTTCACAAAGTACACGAGCCCTTAAGTTCACACTTCTTTCCTTCGTATATATATATATATATATATATATAGGGAAAAGGAGAGCATATAAAAGATTCGTGTTTGCATAGTTGCAAGATGACGCTTAGAGCACGAAGTCTGGTAAAAACTATGACCTACTGAAATGCATAGTTTTTTTTTTCAATTCTCATCGTTCGCAGTACCTCTCCGGTGAAGTGGGCCCGCTTGCCATAACGGGACAAATAATTCGCGAATTCACGAAAGCCTATGCAACTCCGGAAACCAAGAACAATCTTTAAGTCTAATTCGAAAAAAAAGACGTTGTTTAAATAGCATTGTAGTACTACCGAAAGCTTAGTGAACCTTAGTGAACAAACACATTACATTTCTCGCTTAATTTTACTGATAAGATGTTGCTCCTTAGAACGTATCCTAATAAAAAAAGCTGATATAATTTGCTTCTCCGGCAGCTTACCTCGAAGATTAGTTCCAGCAAGTTATTTTACGCGCCGCCATCGTGAGCACATGAAGGTTAGGCCTGCTTGCGTCACACGACGCTTTCCGACGGAGACGCGATAGACGTGTTTTCCTCTCCAATATAACACGTCTGTCAGGTGCTCGATTCTCGATGTGTCCACCTAGTGGACATGTCCACTACGGCGGAATGCATTCAATTACCAGAACAAACGTGTTCTCAGTTAACAGAACAAAACATTACACCAAGACCGTTCGCAAAATAACGCGAATGAGCAAAAAAAGACGCACGAAACAAGGCATAGAAGCTGACTCCCCGCATGTCTTTTCCGCACCGCGAACGTTGCGGTAGCCCGCCTCTGATTACCACGGCCATCCACGCATTTCATTGCTCCGACAACGCCTTCGCGCGACTGGCTCCTTGCCGTGGACGGCACACTTACGATTATTCTAGTAAACAAGCAACAAGCTGTTTCAGGGCAGTTCGGTTTAAGGAGACTTAATTTCAAACGCGCGGTTTGAAATTAGGTCTCCTTTCCTGATTGTCCTCATGGAATGTGGACCCTCGCCCTTCTTTTTCATTACCGACGCAAAAGTGCAAACGTATGCGGCGCATAGTCGGTCAGCTCTGAAGGTCCCCAGTTTGAGGTATAGACCACTAATAATAATAATAATAATATTATCTGGGGTTTTACGTCCCAAAACCACGTTATGATTATGAGAGACGCCGTAGTGGAGGACTCCGGAAATTTGGACCATCTGGTGTTCTTTAACGTGCACTGACATCGCACAGTACACGGGCCTCTGTTATTTCGCCTCCAACGAAATGCGACCGCCGTGGCCGGGATCGAACCCGCGACCTTCGGGTCAGCAGCCGAGCACCCTAACCTCTACACCACCGCGGCGGACACACACACCACTAATACACACTTAATTTTAGATCGCGACCTCTATGAGCTTCTATGTAAACCTTTAAAGCTCGGAAAGTAAAAAAAACAAAAACTTCGACTTGCGTAACCTTTAAAATAGAGGATAAATTGCACTAAAGATATACCTAAAGGTTACGTGGTTAAAAGTGCACTGTACGCTCGACATTCACGCAGCTGCCTGGATACAATACTTGAATTTGCGCTTCATATGGACGACTTAGTTGCTGAAACATTGTGCCGTGCTCAAGAAACCCCCCAAATTGCTGATCTGCGCACACTGGTATCGAAAGGTCGCTCCAAACGGCGGTATAATCAACGCCACGGCATCGTTTCATTCGAAAAAAGGGACTTGGTGTGGTTGGGGACCCAGCAACACAAACGTGGCTTATGCTAGAAATTTTTATCGCAGTATGCAGGCCCATTCGTTATCCTAGATCGCCTGAGTGATTTGAACTAGGTGGTGGCACGCTTGACGTCATCGATCTAGCCGAAGGCGGTTGGCGCATATAGCTCGTCTGAAGCAGTTCCATCCCCCCACTTCACCAGAGATTCGACTCGCCCAGGGGGCTCGTCTGTGAATCACTGAATGCTATGGTATAAGCCGGGCCATGGTACGGACCAACGAAGAGCAAGAGGAAGCTTGTTTATGGTGCCTAGAATATACTGGTTAGTGTGCCGTCCGTGGCCTTCCAGGTGGCACCAGATTGGATGAGTGCCGGCGGCAGCCGCTTGAGCGCTGCCGCACGGGTGCGTGCCGTGGCGCCGCCCGCTCCCCATAGTCCGCCGTGTTTACACAGCGCTCGTGAGGGGGCCGCTGCGTTTTAGGGACGAAGCTCCTTGGGTGTGGGTCTGTCCCTCCTCTATAGTATGTAGTAATAGTAGTAGTAGTAGTAGTAGTAGTAGTAGTAGTAGTAGTAGTAGTAGTAGTAGTAGTAGTGGTAGTAGTAGTAGGTAGCCACGTATAGTGGAATGTACCCACACTACACGTGGTAAAGATGACGATGACGCCTGATGACCATGAAGAATAAGGGCGTTCCAGTATAGTGGAATGTACCCACTACACGTGATAACGATGACGAGGACGCTGACGACCATGAAGTATAAGCGCGTTCCAGACCACACATTCTCTTTCTGCCATGGATGAAAACGATCGTGAACGCGCTCTCGCCCTCGAAAGGCAAAACGGCAACACCGACAACAAACGTTCCACTGAGCTTAACGTCATATATGAGGAAAACAAAATCAGGGGAACCCCCTCCTTGTGGTCCGTAGAGCTCTTGAACAAAATCATCATCTACCCCATATGTAAATAATAAAACATTGTGCATATACTTCATCAATATGTAAATAATGAAACATTGTGTATATAATGTATGTATAATCACACCACACCCCCGCGTTTGTGTGTCAGGTCTTTGTATGATGATATGATGATCGAATGGGCAAAATTTACGGGGATTGACGGTTACCAGATTAACTCCGGAGCTTCACCCACTCATCATCATTTACTTCATGGATATGGCGTAAATTTTTGTATTAGTAAGCCAAAGCAATAGCTCAGTTTTCGTGTTGAAAAGTGATCAGAGGATTAAGGATTTGTTTTAATTATAATGCGCTCATTCAGAGCTTGTCGCTTCAGTGCAAAGCTATATAGCACAGCTCGGATTCAAGCATTTGTTAAAGGCGTTTATTTGCCGGTACTCAGAGATACTTCGTAATGGCGACAGCCACGACCAGGCACGGACTCCTCAGCGCGAGCGGCGTCCTTTTTGCAGATGACCCACTAGAAGGCTCTCGAGAGTGCAACCCATTTTTAATTTCCAAGGCATCGCTACAATTACCCCGGGGACGAAAAGGGAGCCGCCAGGCGACCTAACAGCTTGTCACTATGAGGCGGGTCATAGTAGGCCTTCAGGCGCTCCACGTTGACCATGTTACGCCCTCGGCGGCGCATGCCAGAAGATTGTTCGATGGGTTCGATCAGGTAGTTGACCGCAGATCTGCGCTCGATGACACGGTAGGGGCTTTCGTATTTCGGCAGTAGTTTTCAAGAAAGGCCAGCTACAGAGGTAGGGACCGAGAGCGATACGAACGCTCCAGGGAGGAACGTGGGCTCAGAAGTGGCGGTAGCGATGATGTGAACATCGATGACAGAAACAGCAATGGAAGATACTGAGCAGGGGGCTTTGTCGTCAGGCAGAGGGGGAGCGCGAGAGGGCATCGGTGTCAGCATGCTTGCGTCCGCTTGCGGTACAGCACGCGGATGTCGTAGTCTTGGATGGCGAAGAGCCCAGCGGGCGAGACGGCCTGAGGGATCCTTCAATGACGACAGCCAGCATAGTGCGTGATGGTCGGTGACGACATCAAATGGGCGACCATACAAATAGGGTCGAAACTTTGTAAGGGCCCAGACGATCGCCAGGCACTCTTTCCGTGACGGTGTAATTTGTCTCGGCATCGTGAGCGTACGGCAGGCCACGACATATTCGGGGAATCCGGGTTTGCGCTGCGCCAGGACAGCGCTGAGGCTTACACCGCTGGCGTCCGTGTGCACCTCCGTTGGGGCCGTAGGGTCGTAGTATGGGAGGAGACGTCCACAAATGGCGGAGCTTGGCGAACGCGTCGTCACATTCAGATGACCACAAATTAAGGGGCCCGTTACTTTCAAGCAGCTTCGTCAGTGGTGATATGATCGTCGCAAAGTTTCGTGTGAATCGTCGAAAGTATGAGCACAGGCCTACGAAACTGCGCAGTTCTTTCACGGATGCAGGTTTGGGAAACTCGGCCACGGCCCGAAGCTTGGCCGGGTCGGGAAGAATTCCGTCCTTGGACACGACGTAACCTAGGATTGTGAGTTGCCGCGCTGCAAATCGGCACTTCTTCAGATTTTGTTGGAGGCCCGGCGTTGCTCACACGTGTGAAAACTTCTTTCAGGTATTAGAGATGCGTGGAGAAATCCGGAGCGAAAAGCAACGACGTCGTCCAGGTAACACAAGCACGTGTGCCATTTCAAGTTGCGCAGAACGGTGTCCATCATGCGCTCAAAGGTCGCGGGCGCATCACACAGACCAAACGGCATGACGTTGAACTCGTACAAGCCGTCGGGTGTGACAAAGGCTGTTTTCGGTCGAGCGTCGTCAGCCATGGGCACTTGCCAGTAGCCCGAGCGCAAATCGAGAGAAGAAAAGAATTCGGCACGGTGGATGCTGTCCAATCGCGTCGTCGATGCACGGTAGTGGATAAACATCCTTGCGAGTGATCTTATTGAGCCGTCGGTAGTCCACACAGAACCACACAGAACTGTCCTGCTTCGCAACGAGAACAACAGGAGACGCCCATGGGCTGTCCGAGGGCCGAAATACGTCGCGTCGGAGCATATCGTCTACTCGTTCATTAATTACCCGACGTTCGGCAGGCGACACGCGATATGGACGTTGCCGCAACGGTGGCTGGGCGCCAGTGTCAATACGATGTGTAACAGCGGACGTGCGACCGAGAGAAATTTGCCCGACATCGAAAGAAGATCGAAATTCTTGCAACAAGCCCAGAAGCTGGGAACGCTGGACCGACGTAAGGTTATCAGCGATGGAGTTACCAAATACATCAGCAGATGACGGATCAGACGTGGAAACAGCACTGATGGTACGGGAACTGGGACAGTGCGAGTAATGGGGTACGTCCAGAACGTATGCGTCGTCGACGGGTTCCACTCTGCCGAGACATTCCCCTCGAACCAACGTGACAACGTACGGGAACAGGTTGGTCACAAAAAATAGCGGCGTTGCCCTGAGTGACTTGCACGGTCGCGAAAGATACCAGCATCCCTTTCCTACTGCAACCCCGGTCAGATGGCGAAAGGAGTGCAACTGTGTTGGAGAGACCGGCGCACTAGACCGACACAGCCGTTGACGAGCT
The DNA here is from genome assembly GCA_030522465.1 of Rhipicephalus appendiculatus. Lineage (NCBI taxonomy): Eukaryota > Metazoa > Arthropoda > Arachnida > Ixodida > Ixodidae > Rhipicephalus > Rhipicephalus appendiculatus. The sequence goes on from JALIZH010002495.1 coordinate 12,629, forward strand.
TGGAGGCACTGTCGTATCGTCTTTGACGAGGATCTTGCTGAGTGCCGAGGTACTGTCTACTGGCGTCAAATGTGAGAACGGTGAGTTCAATTTCGGCGGAGGCACAATGAATGACGGTGTCGTGGCGGGAGGGAAAATCCCATCCCAGCATGACGTCGTGGGAGCATGCAGTAATGATGATGAACTCGACGGCATATAGAACGTCCTGAATGACGACGCGAGCTGTGCACACTGCTGTAGGATGAATACTCTGCGAACTAGCGGTACGGAGGGACATCCCAGTAAGTGGCGTCGTCACTTTTCGGAGTAAGCGGCAAAGCTTTGCGTCCATAACTGATACGGCAGCTCCAGTATCGATAAGGGCAGATACGCGAACACCGTCCACAAACACGTCGACGACATTCGATGGATTTCTCTGAGGGCTTTCACCGTTCGATAGCGTCGCAGCCCTTGCGTCGTGGACTGCGACGACTAGTTTTCCTGCTCTTGAGCGGCCGAACTTGGCCGCATGGGTGACAGGGATCGACGTCGTGGAGACGTGGACCTACGAGGAGATGGAGCTGGGCGAGACGTCGGCATAGACGGGGTGAGTCGTGAAAGGGACGGCTCAGCTGGCCAGCGGCAGGTGACGGGACAGGGAGGCGGTTGCACCCGAAAGCAATAACGTGCAACGTGGCCCGTTATTGGATGACTTGAGCTCTGGCAGCAACGCCGCCTGGTCATAGCTGGCCACCAAGCCAGCAAGCTCTGCATCTCGTGAAGGGGAGCGACGGGCCATCGAATGCTGCCGGCGGAGCTCCTCGCAGCTCTGGCACAGCGTGATGACCTCGGCCACTGTGGCAGGGTTCTTGGCGAGCAGCATGGTGAAGGGTTCATCGTCAATACCTTTCATAACGTTTTGGATCTTGTCAGGCTCACACATGGTTCCGTTGGCTTTCTTACACAAGTCGAGGACATCTTCGATATAGCTGGTGAATGATTCACCGGCCTGCTGAGCTCATTCGCGTAAGCGCTGTTCGGCTTGCAGCTTACGAGTGGCAGGGCGGCCAAAAACGTTGATGACGGCGGTCTTGAAATCGGACCAAGTCGCAACATCAGACGCGTGGCTGTTATACCACATACTTGCTACTCCCGCAAGGTAGAACACCAAGTTGGTCAACTTGCCGTCGTCTTCCCACTTGTTGGGGATGCTCACGAGCTCGTAAAGTGCGAGCCAGTCCTCCACGTTGGTGTTATCGGCGCCAGTTAAGATGGATGGATCGCGGATGCGTGGGACACCGGGATAAGTGGGCGGCATGGGGGGCGTTTGCTGAGAAGCGTCTTGTGGCATGGATACATGGAAGCGTACGAGATCGAAGCTCCACAGGCATCAAATGAGAGCACAGCACCTCCACGAATTTGTCAAGGCGTTTATTTGCCGGTACTCAGAGATACTGCGTAATGGCGACAGCCACGGCCAGGCATGGACTCTCAGCGCGAGCGGCGTCCTTTTTGCGCATGACCCACAAGAAGGCTTTCGAGAGTGCAACCCATTTCTAAGTCCCAAGGCATCGCTACACGTAGAACGCCGCTTCTTCCACGCAGGCAAAGGGAAAAC
>JALIZH010002496.1:0-10110 GCA_030522465.1 Rhipicephalus appendiculatus
ATGCGCAGTAAGGGTGGTCACGCCGCACACCACCACCACCGGATTAAGCTTCGCCATAAGATGCTTCACCTCTAACACCTGCCGGCGCTCACCTCCTCAACCTATCCTCCTTCTCCTCCTCCGCGGACAACGCCGTACAACGCCGTACAACGCCGGATGCCTGACATAGCCCGACTATGAAATGCATTCGCATTTAATAGCAGAAGTTGCCGTAGGCATTTCGTGGGCAATGCTAAGGCCAGTGAACAGGAGCAACCAGCCTGCCACCCAACGATTTTTTCCATCCCCTTACAAAAAGGCTGGAACAGCTCACTCATGTGAACGCTACGAAAGGTGCGGCAACATTTATGCGTGTTTTGCACGTTGTTTAGGCTTGACAGCGATGAATATTCATCTAGATCTAGACGTACGCTCGGATGTTATTCTTGTTAACTTTAAATAACCAAAATAAACGTCGCGCTAATATCAGTTTTCTACATCTCGACAGTATTGTTGTTTTTATTATGGTTGTGACTGGCTCTCAAATAACTTGTTTTTCGATTCGTTTTCAAATCTCTACAGGTACACGGTCACTGCCACAACGTGCTTGCGCTTGCCGGCTATGCCTGCTCTGCAGTCGCAGGTCGCTTCAATGGCGCATCTGTTTCGGGAGAGCTTCAAAACAAGAAAACGGAAATGAAATAAAACGAGATCATTGAATAAAATTGCTTTGCTTACTATCAACTTGATGGTCTTCGATGGAGCGTTGATGCGTGTTTGGGACACACACCGACCCTGTCACCGCGCTTTCCATCCGCAAAGACAAGTTGTTTAACATTATGTACCCGACGTGCCTGGTACAGAATCTTCCCTTTATCAATGTTTGCTCCTCTGAAACATTTATTCAAACCTTTCACGGTCACAAAACCAGCCAGCAGTTGCAGAGGAACGCAAGCAGACGACACCATGCTTTGCGAAAGCAGCCACGCGTGCGGTCTGGGAGCGAACGCTATATCACCCCAGGGACGCGGAAACGGCCGCGTTGGCGCTGAACGCCGCCGCGTTGGAGGCGCCGTCTGTGCAAGCGCAGTGTGCCCATACTCCATCTCACAACTACCTTGACTACCGAAGCCTACGAGGAGTACACAGGCAGTGTCCCGTAAAAGTGGTTTGATGTTAACTGAGCAGATGTCGCCACAACATTAGCGTCGGTGATGCGTTGACGATGCGAAACACCCTGAACGTCTATATTGTTTTCTGTGCCAATAATTTGTTGTTCCACCCAAGAATGGTACGCGAATGCTGCTGGAAGTGCGTCGACCGTGCTGTCAAAAAAGAACTCGGTGAAAACGCCAGTATAAACGCTGTTATAAAAAGAACCGCGTTCCTCACAAACGCCAGCGAACACGTCCTGCACAAGGGAGTTTCTGAACATAAAAAAAACAACGAGGTGGCGTTCCCGCAGAGGCTTTTGCGTTCTGTAATAACTCGTGGGAGCAACTGTCGACAACGTAGGCGAGACGACGCCGGGGCGATCGGAGATCTCTGTTCCGCCGCGTTCGTTCTCCGAGGCGCACGCGATTGGCTGAAGCGGGAGAAACCACGTGACTTTGGGAGGCGCGGCCTTCTTTTTTTTTTTTGTTGTTGTTTGACCTTTTCTTTGTATTTTCTTTTCTGGTGACGTCATACCACGTCTTAACGAGCATGTCGTCTGCTACAAACGAACGGTGATCGAGGTTGTTCCGCCGCGTTCTCGCGCGTGGAGAAGCGGCGGCGCGCGGCGGCTGCGACTGCTGCAACAGCTGATTTTGAGAAAATGGTGCTCGCGACGGGTGTGTATCTTGTTGCGTAGCGTTACTCGAAGAGGCAGAGTGGTTGGAGGTGCGAAATGCGTTTGAAGAGGTGAGCGAGGATGAATTCCGGAGTCGCTTTCGTTTCTCGAGACGAACGGTGCGTTGGTTGTGCTGCAAACTCGACCCCATCATCGGGCGCCAGCGGTATTTCAACAGAGCGGAAAGTGTTGTGCGCGCTAAGATTTTTTGTTAGCGGATGCTTCCAAGCGTACTGTCGGCAGCGAGGAATTCATCGGCCTGTCGCAGTCGTCCGTCAGCGACACAATCCACGAGGTGGCACACGCCATTACTGTCGTTGGCGGGTAGGAACGGTGGGTGGCGTTTCCGGAGAGCACAGACGCGAAGGAGCGAACAAAGGCGGCGTTGGCGCCGGCTGGTGCGGATTCCCGGTGTGCTCGGGTGCGTCAATGGTACCCTCATCGCCATCCAAAAAAGCCCCATGGCCTGAGCCCTGCGCACACGGCGAATTACGGAATGTTACGGAAGGGCTTCTGCGTATTGAACACCATGATCGTGAGTATTATTCATGCATTTTATGCGTAGCGAACTGTTTCATTTGCATTCTTTAAATTTTCCGTTTTATTCGTGTTGCGGCAAAACATAGTGGGCGCGGTATTTTCGATCTATACAGAACGGGAATGGGTTCGTTTCAGGGCACTTCGCTTAGGATAAGCGATGAAATCATGCGATGCGGAGTACGATGTGGTTCATAGACGTCCATTGTGCTTGATGTTGCTTGATGTTACCGTTGCTCGATCGCCAAGTGTACCGTAACGCTTGATTCACGATGTGGATTTGGTGATAGTAACGCTCCCCAGCATGTGCCGTAGTAAATTCGCGGTCCTGTGCTGCGTCCTGATTGTTCCATTGTCGTGATGGGCGTTACATGGATCTATACAAGTGCATTAAATATCTGTTGTTTCATCACTCCATTTCAGTCGCGAGTTTGTCATGCTGCATGCAGTTCGTGATACATTGGCTTAAACATACAGCAATAATTAGGTTAAATGCCTGCTGTGGCCGGAAGCTGGGTTGTCCAAACAGTAAGCATGCAGACTACCTTATGACACTGCCTTGACGAAGCCAAGTCCACTTGTTAGAACTGATGGTACAAGTCCTACCTTGTCGACGCTCTGTTGATAGCCATATTTGAACAGTCGCCGCAGACAGATGTAATTACATCAACATAAATAGTTTTGCAAGATATTTTATGGATACAATTTTGTCTGAATTCAATTCTGCAGATGTGTGATGCCGACTTCAGGATTCTGGACGTCAATCTGTTTCCCCTCGTCATGTCACGACTCGTGGGTGTGGGCAGAGGAGCTCTCTTCTTGCACCTGGATTCAGAACTGCGGCTTGGTGAATACTTGCTTGGTAAGTGGTCGCAGCATTTGCCACATTGAAAACAATATTTCCACACGTTTATTGACTTATTTTGATGTATTGTATTTCAGCCACAAAAATTGTTGTCATGCTTGGCACAGACCGCGCCGCTCTATTTGGAAAACTTCTTCGAGATATTTTTTTAGATCATTCTGTTATGATCACATGCAGGACGCGAACAGTCAGGTTCTTATGAAAGCTTACGCGAGCACCAACGATAACTCTGGATGGTTTGATGACTGCTTTGTAAAAAACAATGCATTCCACCAATGGTCAGATTACTTGACGGCCGACGACTAGTCACGTCGATATCAGCTTACAGCGTGAATCACTTTCACCTAGTATTTTCATTTTCCGGGCACAAGTTTGTCCCAAATAAAAAGTTTAGTCTTCAACACGCAATTGCTGCCTTCGTCAACATCACGTCCACATGACAATATCAGTACAGCTGTCACACTACCCATGTGCAGCAGACTCCGGCTATCTGTTAGAACTGTGGTTGTTGATACCAGTGCCCGGACGACCAGCTCGTGGCACCCCTGGGAGCCGCTACAAGGCCCACACCGCCATGCACAGTAGTGTGATGAGGTGCATCAGGGGTCCTAAAGAGCAGGTTCTGCTGCGTGCAGCATTACCGGACCCTGCTCTACAACCCCGATTGAGCAGCCACCATCTGCATATTGCAATGTTGTGCACAGCTGCGTGCGCAGCTCTGCACAACATTGCGTTGGCGACACATGAGCTTGCTCTCGAAGGGGGTGATAACAACACCGACGGCACTGCGGCGCCACCAGCAGCGGCTGAGCTACCACCACTTACGGTGTACCCGAGTGTCCAGCAGCAGTGCAACCGCGTGGTGAACCAATTTCGAGGACCATGGGGCCCGCATGCCGAGCACCTGCATTGGGTACATTGCCACCTGCAAAGGCCTTGGCAGCACTGTGCGGTGCGCATTTCTGTTTGTTTAATGTGTTTATTATTGGCATGAAAAAAAAAGCTCACTTTTTTTACGACACTTCCAACGTTTGCTGCACATATCAAGTGAAAAAACGATTCTTCTTACAACGAATGACCCCCTTGTTGCACAATGCCATCCTGATGGAAATAGTTTGGCCATCTTGTAAAATATCGTGCTTCACACAAAGCACAAGAGATCGCTCAACTGTGAATGGCTCACGGTGCCATTCACAGCCAAAGTGGTAACCTGAAGAGGCTGTTTGAATCAGGACAGCAACATAGGCTAGTTTTAGCGCAAGAAGGATCAAGCTTTTAAAAAAAAACCTGAGGTGCACGACATGAGTGGTCTGGGAAATGAAATTTTATTACAAGTATTCACGAACAATGCACATTAAAAAGCTAAATAAATATTCATTTAATGCATTGTAAACGAACAAAAAGTGTCCTCCATTTATAATATCTATATGGAAATGTTACACAGTGCCTGCTACTCCTCTGCATCAACACACACACTTCGCAATACGAAAGCCGTTGCAGTGCAGGAAAACAACGCAAATTCAAACTGGTATTAATCGAAGTCACTGAAAAAAAACTTCAAGTGGTTGGTTGCTGATATGTTTTCCTCTAATATTTATTTGTTTGTACCCAATCATGTTGTCTAAACACTTCTAAACAATAGAACACGTGTTCATTAAACTATTTTTTGGTTTTACAATATTTCAAAATTGTTGTGCATCTTAGCCTATTTAGCAACTGCCTTGTTTTTTTTTCTAGGATATAGAAAAATCAACAGAAAACATACAGTGTGCTACGCTAGTGTACACGTATGCACCATAAAAATAAAAATACACTGCACTATGTGCATATACTACAAAACTGATGAATGCATCACCTCGCATGCTGACGACACTGCAAGAAAAAGGCAATGACACTGCAAGAAAAAATTTACCATTGGAACTACACTGTGCTATGTACAATGAAACAGCTCATCAGTGCTTCTGATGCAGAAAAAAAAATTGCCAGAAAAAAATTTGCAGGGCACCATTAAAAAAAACCAACATATTACAGCTCGGGATGTTAACAAATGCATCTACATAATATATGTACACCTATTTACATATCGCTGTGCAGGTGCCTCCCGCTGCAGCACTGCAGTGAGAGCCCGGGCGAGGGTACCAACGCCTTGCAGCTCGTGGACCATGTCACCGAAAAGTTGAACCTCGTGGTCGGCGGCTTTCCGACACCTGGCCTCATCAGCTGTTGGAGTGCCTTGCTCTGCCCAGTGTTTGTGGCTCGGCCCGCTGGTTGCCCACATCTTACAGCTGCGTCATGAGCTGGAAGCCAAGAAATGTGTTGCCATTATCATCAATGAATTTGTCACTACCATTTTTTTGCTAGAAGCTTTTGTTTGTGAAACGTTTCAGAGTGCTCAACAATTTTCTCTCTATTGAAAATCCATCGGCAACCATGAATGGTGCCTAGTTCACCACAATCAATACACTTCGTTTGGACAGAGCAAAGTGAAGCTGGAATTCATTTTCATTCATCTCATCAAACGCATCTCCCACCTCTAATCACATCTGCACGAGAAGAAACTAAACAGCCCTTTTTCAGGGTTTCACAACCGTTTGCCTGGCTTTATATGATGACCAACAGAAACCCTTGTTGCTGAATCGAATGCATTGCTGGGCGAGTTGGTACATATACAGAGCATGACGGCGACGGCGAAAAGCAGCCGAGAGTGTCCATATAATTGCTATCGCATTGTCTGAAAATGAAAGTGGAGCGCCGAAAGATGGGACACCAGACAAGAAGAAGACGGGAGAGCGCCCGTCCCGTCTTCTTGTCTCCCGCCTTGTTACTGCAGTATGCAAAATATGCAGCAAGCAGGTGTAACACAGGTGCAAGAATGTGCATTTGTGTATGATGGCTATACGAAGTTAAATACAGTTTTTATTTTTTTGTACAGGGTATTTACCAATGGCACATTTTCAGGTTTGCTTTTAAAGCAAACAACAAACAGGGAAACATCTCAAGATGTTCCACATTGTTGCAACATAACTCTTTTTTGCTACATTTCACCATAACTACCATAGAGGACACCTATATATTCTGTCTGTTACGCAAACAATTAGCTCACCTGCAACCATTGCCACATTTCTTTTTTTGTGTGCAACTTTTTGTCTTTACGCTCACAGATGTAATGTCTTCACAAACGTATACTTTCATGCATGAAGCATTATCTGTGAGCAAGTAGTGCCATTTGCAGTTAATGAAAACATCAGCCAAGCTTACGAACTGGGGCACCGGATCGTGGACCACATCCTCTTCAGCCACACAACCAGCAGCTGGAGTAGGGCTCACGAATACGTGTTATGGTAAAAAGTGTCTTGATTGACACAGGGAGTCCAATAAAAAGTACGGAGGGCAAGGTGTGAAAGAATTCAAATCAGCGCAACCGTCAGGAGGGGACAGAGAGGAGGAGACAGAGCGCCCCTCCTGACAGTTGCACTGATTGAATTCTTAATCATGATGTACCAACATGCCCAACCCTAGTTTTCTAAGGCGTGAAAGTTCATCTGAAACCTGCGTGTGCCTTGGCAGAGCAGACAACGGCCCAGTGCACTGAAAACGGCAGAATTCCTCAGACTGTGCACATGCCTGCAGGCTCTGATCTGGGGCAACCAACTGTAAGCATACGTTAAAAAAAGGCTACATTGCAATCTGGTCTCCAATAACGACAACAGTGCAGCTACCCAGAGCTACAAACAATGATTCGCAGGCATCAATTTGGCGAAAGTGCACTTATGCTGGAAGTTAGCATAGCAATGTTAACATGTATTATTTTTTTTTGCGGGAGATGTTTCAACAGCCGGCATGCTGTGCCACACAAACTTCGCAGAGAGGCGTGGAGGGGAGTCAAACCCACTGGCTACGCTCCTCAGACGACGCGATGCTCTGAGAAATGGTTTGGAAACACGTAGGGTGCTTTAATAAGGTTCGAGGTATATTTCGCGATTGTTATTTCGTCATCACCGCAAATGTGACCGTCTGGCACACTGTCCTCTGCGGCGCAACGTGTTAGCATCTCAACCACCGCGGCGGCCGAGCGATGCACTCGAAATTGTTTGAAAGAAGTAAAACAAATCGCGCGTAATGGATGGAAGCAAATGTGCACACTAGTTCGCAGCATACAAGAGACAATGATATTCTACGCCAGGTCTTACCGCTTCCGACCGCCCGAACACGGCCTCGCTCACCGTAGAACCGCAGAATGCGTTCGCGGCAACCCGAGATCTGGTCACCTCCTGTGCCCCTGTAAAGCACAAACGGGACGTTTATGATGATCGACCGCGATACAATTGTACTCGCACTCACCTCTACTGCACTCACGTGCAGGGCCTTCGCTCTAAAACGCCACCAGCTCCTGCCACAAGTCGTCCCGGTCCTCCCTCGTGAACGACGGCCCCAGGGGGTATACGACGACGTCGCAATCTGGGGGTGGGAGCCCGCAGAAGTTCCCTATGACGACCCAAAACCAGGGGGCCAAGGCGGACGTTGCGATGGGACGACATTTTGAAAAACTGCGCCACCCGCTCCTTTTTTTTTTTTTTTTTTGCGTGCACGACATTACCTGGTGACCACGCCAGAAAAGTTAACATTAAAAAATTATCATTACTACAACGCATTGCTGGTTCAGGAAGTGTTTGAGCTTGAGAAGAAAAAGTAACACTTTTTCGTAAAAAAACTGTATTTATTAGAAGGCGAGAAACACTTCGTAATGAAGTATACGGTCCCCGAGCAGGCGATAGAGGAAGCGCGTCTACTTCCGGAAAGCTCGCCACTTCACGATTGGCTGTCCTCTTTCTCTCGGCGGATCTCGGCGAGAGAGCTCCGGACCGCCCACTTCTGTGACGCAAGCCCCGCGGAACGGGCCGCGAACAGAACAGAGATCTTCAATTGCCCCGAGCAGACGACGCGACGCGGATGAACACGTCTTGAGGGGGGCTTTCGCCTTTCCTATTAGATAACAAGCCCTGCAGCTTCCACAGTGCTGCAAGGTACTTCTGAGATGGAGTATAGTGGCCCTGGAAACAGGCGAGTGGCGCGCTGTATATTTCTCGTTGCGCTGATGGCGAGTTCAACTGGATCGCACGTGTTTCTTGTATCGTCGGGCGGCCGTGCGCGTACGAGCGCGAGCCTCCAAACCTGCACGTCGCGGATACCTTCCAAAGGTCGGCAAACTCACTCATTAGTCGACTCACTCAGACTCAGATCGAACTGTGAGTCTTAGTCTGAGTGAGTCCGGGTGAGTAATATTTTGGTGAGTGAGATCGAGTGAGTCCCGCTGAGAAAAAGTTTAGTGAGTCTGAGTCCAAGAGTGTCCGGCTGAGGAGAATTTTTGGTAAGTCTGAGTCCGAGTGAGCCCTAAGCCCAAAATGTATTTCTTGAGTGAGTCTGAGTGAGCTCTACACTTATTTGCCGATCTATGGTTCTACTTACTCAACTTCAGCATTACTGTCAGCCTTACGTAGGCTCACGTTTATACTCACGCCGACTCACGCATACTTCGAAGCACCAGCGTTCATAAGCCAGGTCAATATTTATTGATAAGAGGCGTGAGTCGCGGAGTAGGGGAAAGGTGTCGCGACCTCCGTCCCACCCCCTCCCCTCCGTCCCACCCCCTAAAACTGTTTCCCGGGAATTTTTAGGGGCGAAGCTCCTTAAAGCGGCACCCGTTCGTCCCTCGTCGTAGTGCGTAACCAGTCTTACGCTTTGACCTCCAAGGTGGTGCTGGTGGGAGATTTCTCCTGTGCGTTGTTGAACAATAAAAAATTCGCAGCGTGCGCGTTAACTAAAAGCCAATTCTTCTGTCTCTCATTCCCCATTAGCAGCCATTGGCATGTTCCAGTAGGAAACGTTAGTAGAAGTAGAAGTGTTAAAAGCCGACTTCTGCTGTCTCTCATTCCCAGTAGCAGCCATTGTTTACCTCCAAGGTAGTGCCTGGCGAGATTTCTCCTGTGCGTGATTAAACAATAAAAATTTTGTTCAAAACACCGTTGATTGATGAAATAAACCAACGAAAGACGCCAGATGTTTTCTAAAAGCAAAACGAAAAGACGCCAGATGTTTCTAAAGCAAAACGAAAAGACGCCAGCTGCTTAACGAAAGACGCCAGGTGTTTTCTAAAGCAATGGTTTTATAATCAAAACCATATCACGATACAGGTTTATAGTTGACGATGCTCGTTGCCGTCGGTGTGGGGCTCGTATGCAAGAACCACTTACACATTTCACCGACCACAAAGCGGATCCTCAATGAAAGGACAACGGAAACCAGCAATAAAAGTTTGATAAAACATTTAATCAATCGTTTCACGTCAATTTTATCGGGCGAATTAACGGAAGAAATTTCACGGTTTTAACCGATGATTACTTCCAGGAGCTTCGCCCAATCTCATCATCATTCACCCTCATGGATCTGCCGTCAATTTTGATGAAAATATTTCATGGGAGTCATCTATTTCAATAAAAACGTGCTTACTGGATTGCGACCACTGATGTCTCATATTTGAAGGTACGAGATCAAAAGGCGCCAAGACTCCGATTACGCGATATATTGGTGTTAAAGAGCATTGACACCAAGTTCAAAGAAGCCAACTGTACTCTAACGGACTGATGAGTCGGCTCACTCAGACTTACTCACACTCAGATAGAGCCGTGAGTCTGAGTCTGAGTGAGTCCAGCTGCAAAAAAATTTCGTGAGTCTGAGTCCGCGTGAGTGGGCTGGGAAAAATTTTTAGTGAATCTGAGTCCGACTGAGTCCAGTAGAGGAAAAGTTTGCTGAATCTGAGTCCGAGTGAGTCTCAAGGGCAAAACATATTTCATGAGTGAGTATGAGTGAGCTCTACATGTTTTGCCGACCTATGGATAAC
>JALIZH010002498.1:0-33060 GCA_030522465.1 Rhipicephalus appendiculatus
CGACACGTGATGCATAAAAGCCGGCGCACTCCAACGATGTTCAGATCATCGACGGCCAACGCTCTGTTCGCCGCTATCAGTGCCAGTGTGCATTGCTGTAACCTGACTTTCAGTTTCTTGGCCACAAGTTCGGCCTAATAAAGAGTTCCTTTCTTTTAACGCCGACTGTTGCCTTCGTCGACGTCACGACCACGCAACAAGACCAGTCGACAACGCAACGTTCGTCACGAGCGTACGTTTACTGAATGCCATATTGACGTTGCCTATGAAATACCGTTGACATGTGGAAAAATATACATACGACAAACTGGGCAATGCTTTAATGACCAAGCAAGACAGCATGCATACCACGTTAAGAATGGATATGGTAGTCACATGGCTGTACACTACAAGGAATGCAATTGCACTCCTCTATTCCAGGAAACAAGGTTTTTGAAAAACAGCGAGAACGAAGAATGAAAGAGAAATTATAGAAGCATTTTTTTATCAGAAAGGCCACGGATCGATGCATCAGCACACCGTCACTTCACCTTTCTGAGAGGGGAATATTTATTTCTTAACAATTCTATGCATAGTTACACTCGTGTTGTAGCGCATGCGCACTAATCTTGCACCCTGTATAAAAGCGGCCGGAGCTCCTTCAATAAATTCAATTGAAAGTCAGTGCACTTTCCTGTCCATGTTGCTTCTTACTGTTGTCGCGCTGTAACTACGATATAAATATGATGAACCAACTCGGCCAAACCAAGCTCCTGTTTGTTATTTTCACTTTTGCTGTATTCGGCAAAAGACTGTCAGCAACGCTCAGCGCAAACCGCACCTCATTGTTCGAGAAGCTTCGCAATTATTGTAGATCGTTTTGGTAAGATTGAGCGCAAGACGTGAACAGTCGAGCTTAGTCTAGAGCTTGCTTGACAAGTGACAACGCTGGAATATTCGACCGCACATGTATAAATGCCGACGCGCTTCACCGCTTGTCACTTGATCGACGGCCGACGCTCTGTTCGCCGCTATCAGTGCCAGTGTGTATTGCTCTAATCTGCCTTACCGTTTACCGGCCACAAGTTCAGCCAAAAAAAAGAGTTTCATTTTGGACATACCGACTGCTGCCTTCGTCGACGTCACGACCACGTGACAATATGCAATGTGTTCATAAAAAGGTCTCCTTCTGGTAGACGTGATCTTCTCAAGTAGTATGCGAGGGATTATTGGTCAGCTGCTAGCTCGTAGTAAGATCACGTGCTTCGTGACGCCAACAGGCAAAAAAAAAATGAGCGTTGCACAGTCGCCTTATTTGCAACTGGTGGCGATAACTGACACTACCTCATTTAAATGCACATATATGCCCTATAACGGCGACGGGGAGATGACCGCCGCCGTAAACCAGTGGTAGAGCATCGGGCGCGTTTTTTGATCGCAGGTTCGGTCCCTGCCGGCGACAAGTTATCTTTTCGTACACTTGACATTCTTCACATTTACCTTAAGATTTCTACTGATAACATCCCATATACGTTGCTTCGCACATTTGTCGGTTAGTTCTCATTATTATTCTGTCTAACAAATTAAAACGAGCCCTTAAGTTTACACTATATTCCTTCGTTCATAGCAAGAGTCTCCTTCTGGCAGACTTGATACTTTCAGATAGTATGCGAGGGATTATTAGTCAGCTGCCAGGACGTAATACCATCCCGCGGTACGTGACGTCAACAGGCAAGAAAAAAGTGTTGTACAATCCCCAAGTGAGCATATATGAGGGCTTATTGGTCAGCTGCTAGCTCACAACAAGATCACGTGCCACGTGACGCCAACAAGCGCAAAAAATGTGTTTCACACTCGTCTTAATCGCCACTGGCGGTACTGACCGACACTCATTCGCTTAAATACGTATATATACCCTTTAAAGTGGACGGGATATGACCGCCGCCGTAGCTCAGTGGTAGAACATCGGACACGTTATTTTAAAGTCGCAGGTGCGGTTCCCTGCCGGCGGCAAGTTATGTTTTCATTCAGTTTTATTTCTTCACATCTACCTTACAATTACTACTAATAACATCCCCTTTACATTGATTGGCATCGCTGTCTGTTAGTTCTCATTATTACTGTATTTAACCAATGAAAACGAGCCCATTAATTTACACTTCGTTCCTTCGTTCCTAGCGAAGTTGTCGTTCTGGTAGTTTCAATGCTTTGAGGTAGTATTCGAGAGGTTATCGGTCAGCTGCCAGCACACACTAAGATCAATTACTACGTGACGCCAACAGGCACAAAAAATATGGGGGATCCTTAAGCTTCTCCTTTAAAAACTGAACGTGATAGCGGTATCCCGTTCCTAGTACAAATTTGGATCACCTAGGTGGTGGTGATGGTGGTGGTGGTGGTGGTGGTGGTGTTGCAACAGGCGGGGTTAGCCTGGCCTAAATGGCCGGCAATTGTTCTGCCAGAGCATCTCCTGAATTATAGTGGTCCGTCACCAAATGCGCACAGCCTAGAGTCTCGCAGGAAAGCCATGAGAATGCGTTGCACGCTCCTCCTCGTTGCCGTGGGCCGTTCAGGAAAAATGACCTCTTCAATTGTCCCGTGCTTGTGACAACATTTTTGCAAGCTGCGCACCATCGCTGTTCTTTCCCTGTCAAACTGCGGCCATAGCCAAATTAAGTGTTCGATGTCGCCGATGTCACCACAAACGGCACAAAACGGTGAAGCGCCTCACCCAGTCTTCAATGACCAAGACGGGACATTACGCAATGCACACTATGTAATGCACATTACATAGTGCACACCAAGTAATGCGTAGCACCCTTCACCCACGAGAAATAATGAGCGGGAAATGTTTTCGAACTAGCTATACACCCACTACGTGGTGTTAAGGGAATACGTGCAGTAACGTGTCTGCTTTTTGTAATGGCTGGCCGGCTTTCAACTACGAAGTCATTATGATATTTACATGTTCTGACGCCTGATGGCATTGTGCGTTTGTACAACGCAATATTACTGCGATATTACATATTGTAGTGTGACACCTGGATACAGGACATATATGTTTGTAAAGCATGAAAGTTACTTTCACTGCATTTTCAAGCACAGCAATTTATCTTTAATGTACTTCCAAGCAGAAGCGTGGATGTGTGGTAGAACACCTGCTTGGCACGCAGACGGCTTGAGGTCGATCCTCACTCGGACCCGGAAATTTTCATGATTTATTTTATTTGCATCTTTCTCAATTTTTCGGTCACGACATGGTGATGATTTTTCGCCCAAAACCAACGACGCCACCGCCGCCGACACGGACGCCGACGCCAACGCCGTAATTTCTGTGAAACGAGCACAATAACGCTATCGCGTTAATATTACCCTTAATGGCTACAGGCGGCACTGGCCGACACTCCCTCGTTAAATACACATTATTACCCTGTAAAGCGGACAGGGGGATGAGCGCCGCCGTTACTCAGCGCTAAAGCATCGGACGCGTTATTTCAAGGTCACAGGTTCGTTGCCTGAAGGCGGCAAGTTAACTTTTCGTTCACTTTTACAGCGAAAGCTGTTGTGAGATCACAACAATGGCCGTCGAACAAAAGAAGAAAATAAAAAATAAGAAATAACTATCGATTAAAATATATTTTGGACAACATAACGGGAATCGAACCCGGGCCATCTGCGTGGCAGCCCAGTACTATACAACTGAGCTACACCGGTGCGTGAAACTAGGTTGCGAACTGACCATATGCAGGATTCGTGTAGGGTAAGGAATCGCGTTAACATGTGCAAAAGCATGAGGCATAATTCTTCATCGTCGTCAGGCACAGAATGAATAAACTGAACTTAATGCGTTACAAGTGTGTAGCGAGTTCTGCGCTTTTCCGAAGAATGACAATGAAAGGCACAGTGGAAGCATCTCCATACACAAAAAATTGAAGGACACTTTGTACATTCCAAAATGTGTTCGGCGAAAGCGTGTGGCCATTCCACTGACTATGCAATGTCTTTTTTTTATTGATATGATATGTAAGGAGATGTTGGCGAACAAATCAGGCGCCTGCTACTCCTTTGCCCTTGAGCGAGTACTGAATATACATCTTAGCAAAGGAAAAACAAAGAGCAGTACATGGAAAATAAAACACAAGAGCACACATATGTAAAAACACACTCACACGCACAGAACGCCATCACAACGTATAAGAAAATGTCCGAATGCCAATGAATAATGTCTCTGATGATGTATGTGGTCATCATTCAGTCCCACCGGCTCAACACAGCAGTCAACACGTCTATATAGTCCTTATGGGGATGAATTCGTTCATGTGGACATAACAGTCACATGCTCTTCAGCATTCACACATAACATGCTCTTCAGCACAGATATATAATGCCTGTCATATAATAGTGCGTATTACAAGTAAGACATGTGATTATATGAATATAAGTTCTTCATTTCTTAATAATTGCCAGCTATTCCGCTGTCTTCTAAAAAAAACGTTTTAGCGCTTTTAGAGTGTACTTCTGTAAAGCTCCGGTTGGCCACGGGCCCAGAAGTTTCTTGATACAGAACGGTCTACGGTCTAATACCAATTGTTCCGATTTAAGACGGCGTCTCGGTGTGTCATGGCGTGGGCAGTCCATAAGAAGGTGACATACATCTTCATCTACAAATCCACATTCGCATTCGGGAGTTTCACTTTTGCCAATTCTGTGTAAGAAATGTGTTGTGTATGCGGTGCCTAGCCTTAACCGGTGAATAAGTGTTTCGATACTTCTATCTAATGCTATCGTAATTTTGAATTCAATGAATGGATCAATATGATATAAATCACAGCTCTTTGAGTTTTGGTCAAACCAAGTATTTTTACTCATTCGGAAAGTTGTTGCCTTTATAACACTTCGCAATTCATTTTTCGAAATTGGTAAGGAAACAGTAACATCTTTACTATGTGCTTGTCGTGCAGCCTCATCGGCAGCTGTGTTACCAGGAATGTTACAATGTCCAGGTATCCACTGGAATTTTATCTCATGTTTCGCCTGGCTTGCTTTTGTGAGCTTTCCTTTGCACTCTCAGTGGGATAACACACAGACCGAATGTGTGCGTGTTTTCTTTTTTAATTTCTGCTGTAAATCACAGCGAGACGCGAGACTAATCTTCCTTCGTTCGCATGCGTTAGTATTTTCTCACGCTTGCGCATCGTGCAAACGCCATCCGCGTTCCAGCGCGTAAATTGACGGACCCTTTGTAAATTCCAGAGTGTATTCCGTGAACGCCTGTGTCCATTGAGACGGCGTCGGTCAGAATGATTGCAAATGGTGGACACATCGGCGCAACGCAAGCAAAGCGCGAGCGCTGTAGAGTCCGACGCGACCGGCGTCCGTATGCGCATCCCGGCGGCCACCTGGCTCCGTGCCAGAGTGCGGATGGACGGACGGACGGACGGACGGACAGACGGACAGACGGACGGACGGGCGGGCGCAGGACAGACGGACGGACGCACGGACAAACGGACGGACGCACGGACAGACGTACAGACGGACGTACGCACGGAAAGACGGACGGACGACAGACGAACGGACGGACAGACGGACGGACGGACAGACAGACAGACGGACGGACAGACGGAGAGACAGACGGACGGACGGACAGACGGGTGGACGGACAGACGGGCGGACCGACGGACGGACGCACGCCGGACGGACACCGGACGGATGTGAGCATGAGACATTGAAGGCTTTTGCCTTAAAAAATTATGATTACTTATGGCGTAGAGGGTACCATGCAAGTGTGCTTGTAGTAGTTGTCCCAAGAGCGTTAAGAAAGGCTCTCGAGAGGCCGCTCTTCCACCTTTCGTTGTGACTGTGCTGAGCGTTCCGCGCAGGCCTCGTGGTTCTTCTTTCTTTCTTCACATTTACCTTACAGTTACTACTAATAACTAGAGGCCCGATTTTTAGGCACTAAAAAATCGTGTTTTAGGCGCCAAAAATAGGCAGGAAAAACACAGTTTTAGGCCCCCAAAATCGTAAATATAGGCACAATAAATTTTTACAAAAACTCAAATATTCGAATAAGGACGTGCGCGACCTGGTCTACGGCAAGAAAGCAAACAAATGTTATATTTTATGATTGTACAAAGGCGTTAATGATTTAACATAGCCATGCAATGGTCCCTCTTCGGGCACGGTTTCCAGAACACGGCCTCTCCTTTTATTGTCCAGAATGGTAAGTTAAGTGTCAACCATCGAATAAACACGCTCCTGGGTCTGCTTCTTTTCGGCATGGCTGGGAAGGGCAGCACATGATTCAATAGCCAGACTGCTAAAAGGCCAGAAGGGTCTGTTAGCCTTGTATTGGCCGGGTCTAATAGCGCAGAGTCAATTTTTCCTCTTTGTGTGAACACCATAAAGGGCCCCTTACCAGGTTTGAGCGTTTCGACCTAGAGGTGTAATGCATGCATTGCGCTAACGATCACGTCTGCCAAGATTTGCAACGCTATGCTCCCCGGAAGGAGGTGAAATGTCAGACTGAATGCCTCGTGCCCTTTATCTCACGGGCGCGCGCACCAATGTGGGGGAGGTGAAGTTCAACAAGGAATGGTCCTGTGTATGTCACAGTAGTACATGAAACTGCGAGAATTATTCGAGGCTACATGTGTAATTTGTGCAACTGTTGCTTGAATAGAAGAATGAAAGTTAATAGAAATATTAAAACATACAAACGGAATGTGTGCGCACTTTTTTTTTAGTTTTTTCTTCGAATCGAGAGCGATGCGAGACTTAGCTGCTTATATTTCTTTTGTGTTCTTGTCCTCGCCGTTCCAGCGTCGTGCCGGCGCCAGCCCTGACAACGCTTAGCACGTTTTTGGTGCATCGTTCCTTACAGCAGTTCCAGCTGTGCGACGCGCTGTGTCGTGGTAAGGATACAAGATCCATGCCAGCCTCTCCAAACGCATAGAGGGATCCATCCCACAGAAACAGGCAGTACACTATAGAGCGAACGCCGAAACAATACAACACCGCTTGTGCGCATGACCTGGCTTGGGCATGTCATGTGCACATAGTGTAATCTTGCGTGCGCATGGCGTGTTGATGCGTCAACGCCGTGTGATCTTCCGGCTCCGAGTTTCTCTGATACCGAAGAGGGCAGGGAAGGAATTTGGCTTGCGAGTGGCAAAGGTTTCAAGCTCATCTACCGGCATCATGCTTTCGCGGCTCGTAATGAACCAATTAAAATGTTCTTGTGGTACAAAGCTCTTCATTGGGCACGCGAACACTTCCAGTATGTGACTAAAATTTCTAATGTGATCTGATGAAGCGCTCTTTAATAGTAAATTGCAAACGAAACAAAAGCCATGTGCACATCTGATTTTTTTTACCTACTTTCTATTTTCCCCTGACGGCACTCCATGGTTTCGCATTCGCTCTCCATATTCCTGCTGCTGCGCGCAGGCACCTCCTGTTTTCTAAAGCCCCCCCACCACGCCCAAGTCTTCAAAGAGGTGCTTCAATGCCATGGGAACACTGGACTGGAAAACCGGCGGTAAAAGCCGCCGGTTAGACGCCACTCTCATCTTCTTCCCCTCTCCTCTTCCCGCCTTCTCGCCTGGGACGTGCTCCCATTTAGCCATCGTTGGGTAGCGCACAAATTGACACAAGACAAAGAGAAGAAGAGGACAGGACAGGCGCTGGTCTAACAACTGAAATTTTCATTTGAAAAAAATACACATATATATATATATGCAGAAAAAAACAAAACCCTGCACCACACCAGATTACAGTCGATCAATGAAACGGATTTCTTGTTCCGATAATGAAATAGATGGCTGACTAATGCAATGGCTATCACACTTCACCATGTGGTGTGCCTCAGTTATTCATCCACGCGCACGTGAAATAACTGAGGCATACCACATGGCGAAGTGTGATAGCCATTGCATTAGTCAGCCATCTATTTCATTATCGGAACAAGAAATCCGTTTCATTGTTCGACTGTAACCTGGTGTGGTGCAGGGTTTTGTTTTTTTTCTGCATATATATATGTGTATTTTTTCAAATAAAAATTTCAGTTGTTAGACCAGCGCCTGTCCTGTCCTCCTCTTCTCTTTGTCTTGTGTCAATTTGTGCGTTACCCAACGATGGATAAGTTCCAACTCGCCCGCCTCTCAGTTCTACTCCCATTTAGGGTTGCAGAAATAGCGTCCTTTCCTCTCCCCTGTTCCAACCGCTCGCGCCATGTCAGTGCGGTGGGGTAAGGTGGCCGGCGCGTCCCATTTCACTGCTGCTACCGGTTGCTTCCCGGATATTTGTTGAACTAGGGAACTATAGGTTGTTGCACCCCCATAAAGTTCCGGAACGTCAATTTTGCCCGGTAACATGAATTACGGTCTCAAACTGTACTCGAACGCCAAATTTGAGGCTAAATAGCGTTCATATAGGCACCAATTTTGAAAATAGGCATTTATGGGCACTTATAGACATTTAGGCACAAACCCCAAAAATAGGCATTTATAGGCACTATAAAAAACACTATAAAAAGCCCTCCTTTACCCCTAATTCATGCTCATATATCAAAGTGGCGCGATAGGAACGCAAGGAAAAAAAATAGGCATTTGCCTATAATCCGGTCTCTACTAATAACATCCCCTATACTTTGCTTCACATCCTTGTCCGTTAGCTTTAATTAATATTGGGTCTAGCAAATGAAAACGAGCCCTTAACCTTACACTCCATTCCATAATTCATAGCGAGGGTCTCGTTCAGGCAGACTTGATGCTTGCAGGTAGTATGCGAGGTATTATTCGTCAGCTACCAGCTCACAATAAAATCACCTGCTACGTGACCTCAATAGGCAAGAAATATAGTGTTGCACACTTGGTTTATTGGCTGCTGGTGGCGCTCAATGACAGTGCACATATATACCGTATTAACGGAATCGGGGATGACCGCCGCCGTAACTCAGTGGTAGAGCATGGGACGCGTTATTCGAAGGTCGCAGCTTTGATCCCTGCCGGCGGCAGGTTTTCTTTCGTCCAGTCTTCTTCCTTCACAATTACCTTACAATTACTAACAACATCGCCTATACTTTGCTTTGCATTGTTGTCTGTTAGTTTTCATTAATATTGTGTCTAACTATGACCTCCGAGATTAGCCGGCGGCGCGCCGGTGCTCCGGCCGTCCCATTCGGCGCGTCGCCCAGCGGAGACGTGTAATTTTGTCGCCTTCCTGAAGGCGCCGCGAGGTGGCGATCTTTCCCCATCTCTCGAGCGGCGCTCGTCTGCCCGGCGTAGCGTGCGATTTCAGTAATTCCAGTCACGATATCAGCTGTGTTGGCACGTTGTCACCTATTTGACACACGTTGTAAGCACGCAGTCAACGTGCATCTACGCCTTGCTGCAGGTACAAAGAAGTTCGTGCACGTCATTAAAAAGTTACCGCTTGCTTTTGTATGCACTTTAGTGGTCGTTTAAAAGCCGATTTGGGCAACAGAGGATGCTAGCGCGGAATATTTAATCTGGGTTGCATGCAAGCTTGCCGAACGGCGTTTTCCAAGTTGTCGCGAAATATGACAACACGTAGGTGTGCTTTTTTTAGGAATGAAGCTCATTAGGCTCTCACCATGTCCGTTGTCGCCGTTGGCGTAGATCCCCGGACCGAAACACAGGTGTTGCATCTACCGTTCATTGAGCGTTCATAGCACGCATATAGGTTCAAAATAGACCGTACTCTGTACGTGCATCTGTCTTTCGTTCCGTCCGTCCGTCCATCTGTCTGTCCGTCCGTGCGTCCGTCCGTCCATCCGTGCATCTCTCCATCCAACCGTCCGTGCACCTGTTCGTACGTGCATCCGTGCACCCGTGCGTCCGTTCGTCCGCGCATCCGTTCGTCGGTCCGTGCATCCGTCCTTGCGTCCGTCCCTCCGTTCGCGCCATGGAACGGTGCCAGGTAGCCGCCGGGGCGAACGAACGCCGGTTGCGTCGCACTGTACAGCGTTGGCGCTTTGCTTGCGTAGCGTCGGCCCAGCGTGTCCATTCATGCAAGGAGGGAGACGCGCACATCGCGTTCCATTCGGACCGACCCCGTCTCAATGGCCACATGAGTTCGCAGAACACACTTTAGAATTTATAGTGTCCGTCAATTTAAGCGCTGGAACGCGGATGGCGTTCTGCAGAATGCGCAAAGCGCATGAATACGAACGCATGCGAAAAGGAGGCAGATTAGTCACGCGTCTCACTGCGATTCGCGGTAAAAAAAATTAAAAAAAGGAAAGAGTGTAAAAAAAAAAGAAAAGATTATAAAAAAAATAGTTTCAAGCACATAAACACAACACTGTAGTAAGGTCGCCCCATGTCTTCCGTCGTCCTATGTTGAAGTGGCAAAGTAAATGTCAGATACCAATGATACACAAGAAAAATGGCAGATCTATTTCATATCCACATTAAAAAAATGTAATTTCAGATTTAAAACATAAATACGACAATTACAGAATGGAAATAGTCCACTACGCGAATGTGCAAACGAAAATCGCTTTTTATACCACACAGAAAAAGAAAAGAAGGATTGTTGCGAATTGAAGCCTGTTCTTTGTAGAGCGAAAAAACGCATACATAATAAAAACGACCTCTGGATGGTTTGTAGCGCAAAAAAAAAGAGAGAGAGACCAGAAAAGAAACAGCCACAGCACAACACGTGAGGCGGCCTACCAGCGTTCGTGTCTATTCCGTGTGTGTTCCTTGCGACAAACCGTACCCGAAGAAAATCACAAGCGCGTAGCAAAACATAACCTATGGCATCAGCGAACGGTCTTGTGGCGATGTGCCTCGCCACGCAGTCCTAAGTTTTCGTAAGTATTGAAGAGAGAATAGCCCAATTGCACCACTAAGCGACATTTTGCCTTTTAGTCGGCACATATGTGTGCTGAAATTTTCTATTACGCGTCGCAGAGAGGCTGCGATTGTCAAGCTTTCGCCCTCCGCGCGTGTCCGCGTCAGGGGAAGCGAGCCATCAAGCCAATCGAGCCATGGGGGGCGCCCGCCGCGGTGCGGCGGCGGGAGTAGTTTTCTCGCTTTCTCCGCTTACGCGCTCTGCGTGCGAATGGGACGGCCGGAGCAACGGCGCGCAGCCAATTGATCTCGGAGGCCACGGTCTAACAAATTAAAAAGAGCGCTTGAATTTACACCTCATTAATTTATTGATAGCAAGGGTCTGGTTATAGCAGACTTGATGCCTTGAGGCAGTATGCGAGGCATTATTAGTCAGGTGCCAGCTCACAACAAGATCACGTGCTACGTGACGCCAACAGGCACAAAGATATTGTTCCACACTCGCCTTAATGGCTACTGGCGGCGTTGACCGACAATCCCTCGTTTAAGTACACATATACACCCTCTAAAGTGGACGGGATACGACCGCCGCCGTAGCTCAGTGGTAGAGCATCGGACACGTTATTTTAAAGTCGCAGGTGCGGTCCCTGCCGGCGGCAAGTTATGTTTTCATTCAGTTTTATTTCTTCACATCTACCTTACAATTACTACTAATAACATCCTCTTTAATTGCTTGGCATTGTTGTCTGTTAGTTCTCATTATTATTGGTTTGTTTAACCAATGAAAACGAGCCCTTTATTTATACTTCGTTTCTTCGTATTCGGCAAGGTTGTCGTTGTGGTAGTTTTAATGCTTTGAGGTAGTATTCGAAAGGTTATCGGTCAGTCAGTCAGTCAACAAACTTTAATAAGGTCCAAAGAAACTGCAAGCTCGTAGTTGCGGGCCGCGCCCACGTTGGGACTGGAAGACCATGGTCCTCCGCCCGTTCGCGGGGCCTTTGGACAGCCCTTAGTTGTTCCTGGGGGATCGCCACTTCTGAGAGCTTCCTCCCAGTACTCTTCTTTATTAAAAGGCGCATTTCGTAACGCAGAAGATTGCCAGAGCATGTGTTCTAACGAGCAATACTCTGCATTGCACTCAGGGCAGCGTGGGTCGATGTCCGGAGAAAAGTGGCTTAATTTACCTCTCGACGGGTAAGATCCCGTCTGTAACATTCTGAACGTAGAAGATTGGGTTCTAGTGAGCTTAGGGGTGTGGGAGCGGGAATTTCCTGTGGCCAAGCTGATAGTGTTTAACTATTTCATGAAAAGAGAGTAATGGGTCAGAGTTGTGCTCACAAACCTGACTGACTAGTGCATCGGGACCATCGCAGAATGCGAGACCTCGCGCTTGGTCATGAACTAGCTCTTTCGGGTTGGGTTTGCTAGGATGAACATTGTGTCCCATGTGCGCCGGGAACCATGCGATAGTATGCGACGCGCGAGGTGGCCTTTGCCTTATTATGGCCGCCGCCTCTTTCGAGACTAAACCGGATCGAAAGGCTCGTATGGCGGATCTTGAGTCGGTATATATATAAGGCCGCGAGGGGTCGGTCATAGCGAGCGCGATGGCAACCTGTTCTGCCGCAGACACTGTGATGTGTCTTACCGGAGCTGCATTAACGATGCTCCCGTCAGGATCTGCTACAACAGCTACAAATGAATCTGTGCGACCGTACTGGGCAGCATCGTCGTAGGAAGCTAATAGAAAGCTTTGATGTGTAAAATCAATGAGAGAGCGGGCTCGGGCTTTGCGCCTGGCCACATTATATTGGGGGTGGACATTCCTTGGGAAAGGGCTAACCTGAAAGGTCCCCCCTAACGGTGTGAGAGAGCATGGTAGCATTCTCGTCGATGGCCAAGGCGGCCAGACCGGCAGACTTCAATATGCGTCTGCCTGCCTTCGTAGACGAGAGGTGGACGGTCTGAGCCATTCTTTGTGCTTCTATTACCTCCGTGACGGTGCTGTGCACCCCTAGTTCGAGAAGCTTCTCTGTGCTAGTGCTGGTGGGAATTCCCAGTATGGATTTGATGCTTTCCTGATGAGTACATCAATTTTTGCCTCCTCCGAGCGGGACCAGTTGAGAGCCGATGCGACGTAATTGCTACGTGACGCCAACATACACAAAAAATTGGGGGATCCTTAAGCTTCTCCTTTAAGAATTGAACGGGATAGCTATATCACGTTCCTAGTACGAACGTGGATCACTGAGTGCACACTATGTAATGCGCAGCATGCTTTCAACCACGAGAAATTATCAGCGGGAATGTTTTCGAACTTGATATGCACCCACTACGTGGGGTTAAGGGAATACGCACAGTAACGTGTGTGCCTTTTGTAATGGCTCGCCGCCTTTCAACCACGAAGTCATTATGATATTTACATGCTCTGACGCCCGATGGCATTGTACGTTTGTACAACGCAATATTACTGCGATATTACATATTGTATTGTGGCGCCTGGTACAGGACATGTGTGTTTGTGAAGGATGAAAGTATTTTCCACTGCATTTACAAGCAGAGGAAGTTATCTTTAATGTACTTCCAAGCAGAAGCGTGGCTGTGTGGTAGAACACCTGCTTGGCACGCAGACGCCCTGGTGTCGATCCTCACTCGGACCCGGACATTTTTACTATTTATTTTATTGGCAACTTTCTCGATTTTTCGGCCATGACAAGATGATGATTTTTCGCTCACAACCAACGACGCCGACGCAGACAAGGACGCCGACACCAACGCCGTAATTTCTGTGAAACGAGCACATGAACGCTATCGCGCTAATATTGTTCTTCGCTTGTCTTAAAGGCTACAGGCGGCGCTGGCCGACATTCACCCGTTAAATACACATTATTACCCTATAAATTGGATAGGCCATGAGCGCCGCCTTAGCTCAGTGCTAGGTCGTAGGTGAAGGCAGTCTTTTTCTCGGTCTCTCTCGTCGACTTCGATTTGCCAATAGCCGGTGTTGAGGTCCATCGAAGAGAAGTACCTCGCGTTGTGCAGTCGACCTAGGGCCTCGTCTATCCGTGGGAGAGGGTACACTTCCTTCTTCGAGATTTCATTGAGGCGGCGATAGTCGACGCAGAAGCGGGGGTTCCGTCCTTCTTCTTGACTACCACCATAGGTGACGTCCACGGACTCTTCGATGGCTTGATAATGTCGTCGCGCAGCATTTCGTTGACTTGTTTCTTTACGGCCTCACGCTCTCGAGTCGAAACTCTGTACGGGCTCTGACGGAGTGGTCTGGCAGTTTCCTCAGTTGTGATGCGACGCTTTGCAACAGGGGTCTGACGAATTCTTGACGATGATGAAAAGCAGTAATTGTATTGCAGGAGCAAGCCTTTGTGCTGTTCTTGCTTTTGCGTCGGAAGGCTCGGATTGACGTCGAAAGCTTGTTGGGGATCTCGATTCGTCGTAGTAGGCTCGGTAGCAACGAAGAGGGCGAAAGCACTGCTGGCGTCCACGAAATCACTCATGTAGGCGACCGCCATGCCAATGTTGAGGTGCCTGTATTCGCGGCTGAAATTCGTTAGCATTACCGTCGCTTTGCCATCCCGCAGCTCAGCTATGCCTCTTGCGACGCAGATCTGACGGCTCATAAGCATGATCTGGTCGCTCTCAATGACGCCCTCTATGTTTGTGGGTACTTAGGTGCCGACGGAATTAATGACGCTGGAGAAAGGTGAAACAGTGGCCTGCTCTTCTAACACGTTCAAGGTACGGTGACCAATTATTCTTATACAGTGGGATATTGTTGTCCGCGGAAAGCGTTATCGATTGGGATCGTAGGTCAATGAGTGCGCCATGTTGATTTAGGGAAATCTATGCCTAGAATGACGTCCCTCGAACAATGCTGTAAGACCTCAACGCTCGCTAGATAAGTCCGGTCTTCAATCGTGATTCTTGCGTCAATCGTGATCTTAAGGCATCAAGTCTGCCAGGATGAGACTTGCTATGAGCGAAGGAGTGCAGTGTAAACTTAAGGGCTCGTTTTCATTTGTCAGACAGAATGTTAATCAGAACTAACCGACAACGGCACCATGCAAAGTGTAGGGGATGTTATCTGTAGAAATTTTAAGGTAAATGGGAAGCCTGTGGCGTTCGGCAAGCCGGCGTTTTATTGTCCAGGCAACGGACCAACCACTGGGCGGACGACAAGGTGAAGCGATGGTTTCGCGCGTTCGCCTGTTTGAGGGGAGAGGGTGCAGTAGAAGAAAAAAAGAGAGGGGAGCCTAATCTGCCTCCGTTTCGCATGCCTTCGTATTCTCACGCTTTGCGCATCGAGCAGACGCCATCCACGTTCCAGCGCTCATAAAGCTCGTTTATCCTGCAACGTGAGGGGAGACGCCACAGCTGGCACCGTGCCAGGGAGTTTCAACGGCGACGGCGACGTGCCGGCCTGAGGAGCTTCGCTCCTAAAATAACGCGCCCGATGCTTCACAAATGGTTTACGGCGGCGGTCATCTCCCATACACGGTATAGGGTATATATGTGCATTTAAACGAGGGAGTGTCAGTGAGCGCCACCAGTAGCCCTTAAGGCAAGTGTGGAACGCCATTTTTTGCCTATTAGCTTCACGTAGCGCAGGATAATATTGCGAGCTGGTAGCTGACCAATAATCCTTCCCCTACTACCAGAAGGTATCAAGTCTGCCAGAACGAGAACTTTAGAATGAGTGAAGTGAATCTGTTTAAATTGAGGGGCTGGTTTCAGTGTTTAAACACAATAATAATAATATGATGATGATATTTATGGTTTTATGATTTTATGGCGCAAGGGCCAATTGTGGCCAAAGAGCGCCAAGCCAAAGTTAATTATGCAAACAATGATGAGCCTAATGACTATGGGTAAATGTAAGATGGCTGTAAAGAGGCCTGAAATGCTGCACACTAAAAGTGCGTGAAACCTATAACCGTTTAAAACCATGAGAGTGACGTGAAGTGTCTGCAATAAGCCTAAGAGCTGTAGAATGAGAAAAATACTAAAAGCTGAAGTGTTGCTGGGCACTGTAGTCTCAAGATCCCTTGCTTTGCAAGGGGCCGGACGCGTGCATTTAAGATGTTCTCCCGTAGCGACGTCCTCTTGCAGAGGACGTGCTACGGATGCCTTTCACAAATAACTTCCAATGTGCCGGCATTTTTTAAGGAAATCTAATAGCGAACGCTGGGGGAAAAAAATGTGTCATTTCCTAAAAACATAGCGGGATGAAGGGGAATATGCTCCCGATATGCCTTTGAAAAGTGTCAGTGCCTCCCCGCACTTACTACAGCTGGGAGGTTCTTCTCTAGTCAAAAGATAATTGTGCGTACCGTAAGTGTGTCCTATTGTCAGTCTTGAGAGCAGCACATCAAATCGTCTAGATTTTGTAGTGGATGGCCAGTGCTCTATAATTCTCTTAATTGAATGAAGCTTGTTGTGGATCTGGTCATCCCACAAGCGCTGCCAGTACATTCTAAGCCTGTTACGTACTTAAGGTTTCATGTCCATCACTGGAACAGTCATATATGGTGTGGCAGTGTTTGTGATAGCGGATGCGGCAAGCTGGTCAGCCAGCACATTTCCCTCTATATTACGGTGCCCTGGCACCCAGCATACTGTCACATGCTGGCCAGAAGCGTAAATAGAGCACAAGAAAGAATATAGGTCTATAATGACTGGATTTCTGTGCTTGGAGTATGACCTTAAAGGGACACTAAAGTGAAACAATGACTTGGTTTAGGTTGACAAAATGCACTCTGAGAACTCTAATGTCATATGTTTCATTATCATAGGTTCATTATTAGCGGAGAAAATGAAGGTTGAAGTTTTATTTTTTTTAAATTTGGCGCCGATATCTGCGCGCGTGACGTCAGAGATTCTCAATGTATTTTCCGTATTTTCGTGACATTGGCTCGATGAAATTTTCTGAAACTTCGTATGCTAAGTCTATGGCACCCACAGATGACAATGCACCTCATTTTTATTGATTAGAAGCTACGTAGGACTCAGTAGACGCCTTCAGAATCTATGACGTCACGGTGTTTGGTGCGGGAATCTAAAGGTGGCGTCATCCATCCGCATTTTCTTTTCGCGTGTTTTCTCGCTTACCAAGCGTCGTGTCACGGTAAGAGTGGTGTTTTCGGGATTGTGAAAGTGTGCTTAACTAATACGCGAAAAAATCGTTTTCCCCTTTAGTGTCCCTTTAAGGCATTCACAACACTGAAGAAGTCTGTGTATATGACAGCCTTAGGTACTACCGATTCTTTTACGAGTTTCACAGCAGACAATAATGCATATGCTTCAGCTGTAAAGATGCTTGTGTTAGGGTGTAGAACATCAGATTTCGAAAAAGATGGGCCGACGACTGCATAAGACACGCCAGCATGCGACTTAGAGGCATCGGTGTAATATTCTAGGCAAGAGTATTTAAACTGTAGTGCTAAAAAGTGCATGTGGATATGGGCTTCTGGTGCATGTTTAGTAACTTCCACAAATGACGTGTCGCAGTCTACAGTCTTCCACAGCCACGGCGGGAAAGGTTCAGGAGGAGCCGTTAAGCGATACTCAAGCAGTGGAGTATCCATGTCAGCACACAGCTCCCTCACACGGAGTGAGAATGGCTCTCTAACTGCTGGTCTGTTGTGCAACAACGTTGCGGATGCCGTATCATTGATGGTGGTGTAACAAGGGTGGTCTTTGTTAGAGTGTACATTAAGAAAATAATTTAAGGCACAGTATGAAAGCTGTAGATGAAGAGACCGTTCATTCGACTCGACATAGAGATTTTCAATCGGGCTCGTTCTGAAGGCACCGGTGGCGAGGCGTATGCCCAAGTGATGGACAGGGTCGAGCATCTTGAGTGCGTTGGGTGTAGCCGACTGATAAACTACGGCGCCGTAGTCTAAGCGAGATCGAACGAGGCTCCTGTAGAAATTCATGAGGCACTTCCTGTCACTGCCCCACTATGTGTGTGACAAAATTTCTAGGAGGTTCATTGTTTTCAGGCATCTAGCCTTGCGATACTTTATATGGTGGACAAAGGTCAGCTTTGAATCAAGTACGACACCTAAAAATGTTTGTTCTACATGTAATGCTAAGCGCTGGCCATGTAGTTCAATAACTGGATCTGAAACCAAGCCTATTTTTCTTGTAAAAAGGACTATTGAACTTTTCTGCGGATTTAACCTGAACCCGTTCTCATTTGCCCATTTTGATATATTGTTCAGGCTCAGTTGCACTTGTCGCTCGCAAACTGTCAGATTGCACGATCGGAAGCCTACTTGCACATCGTCAACATATACAGAATAAAACACATCTCGTGGAATTGATAATCGCAGGGAGGTCATTTTTACCATAAAGAGGGTACAACTAAGTACGCCACCCTGCGGTACTCCAGTTTCTTGAATGAATACTCTTGAAAGAGCACTACGAATCCGGACACGAAATGTGCGGTTCGATAAGTAGCTCTCAATGATATTAAACATGTTCCCACCGACACCCATTCTGGAAAAATCACGGAGAATCCCATAGCGCCACGTCGTGTCATATGCCTTTTCAATGTCTAGAAACATGAAGA
The DNA here is from genome assembly GCA_030522465.1 of Rhipicephalus appendiculatus. Lineage (NCBI taxonomy): Eukaryota > Metazoa > Arthropoda > Arachnida > Ixodida > Ixodidae > Rhipicephalus > Rhipicephalus appendiculatus. The sequence continues at coordinate 18,391 of JALIZH010002498.1, forward strand.
GAAAGTACTGTTTATGCACAAATGCGTACCGAATGTAGGCCTCTACACGCACGAGGTGGTCAATTGTCGACCGTCCTTCTCTAAATCCGCACTGATACGGGTCAATGATGTGATTAGATTCGAGGTGATACAATAGGCGGCGGTTTATCATTTTTTCAAATACCTTGGAAAGGCAACTCGTAAGTGCTATTGGACGATAACTTGTTTCCAAGGAGAGGTCCTTGCCCTGCTTTAGAATAGGGACAACTATGGCTTCTTTCCACGTGAGTGGAATGTGTCCCTCGGTCCAGATATTGTTATAAATTGCGAGCAGTGTCATTTGCGTGTCTGGGTGTAGGTGTTTGATCATTTCATATACAATTCTGTCCGGTCCCGATGCCGAACTCTGACATGAAGTTAGTGCAGCTCTAAACTCAGCCATGAAAAAGGTACTATTATAGGGTTAATTCTGGTAGCATTTACGATCCAGTCGTTTGCCTTCTTCTCTCTCTTTGTATCTCTGGAAAGATTGCGAATAGTGCATGGAACTAGAAATACGTTCGAAATGCTCTCCCAGAGCATCTGCTTGGTGTTGCAAGGTATTTGCCTCGCGAGTCACAAGAGGCAATGGTTGGGATTGCCGTCCATTTAGCCTATTCAGTTTGTTCCAGACTTTTGCTTCTTGGGAGTACGAATTTATACCCGAAAGAAACCTCTGCCAGCTTGCCCGCCTTGCCTGTCGTCGTGTGCGCCTTCCCTGAGATTTTATCTGTTTAAATTGAACAAGATTTTCCAACGTTGGATATTTGCGCAGGATACCCTATGCCTTATTTTGTTTCCTTCGCGCCTCTTTGCAGTCATTATTCCACCAAGGAACTCGTCTTTTGCATGAATGGCCACTCGATTGCGGAATAAATTTTTCTGCTGCATCTAAAACAAAAGTGGTAAAATAAGTAACGGCATCATCTATGCTAAGATCATTGATAAAATCTTGTGACAAATATGTAGATTCTTTAAAGCGCTCCCAATTTGCTGATTCCAGTTTCCATCGGGGAGCTTGAAGTGGGTAGTCTTGTTGCTCCTTCAAGTTCAATGTTATCGGAAAATTGTCGCTTCCAAAAAGGATTTTTGTTGACATTCCATTCCATGAAAGAAGACAGGACTGCAGAGCCAATCGCGAGGTCAATTGATGAGTATGTCTTGTGTGATATATTGAAGTACGTAGGTTCCTTTTTGTTGAACGGGCACATATCCGAAGTTACCAGAAGATTTTCTACAAGACGGCCTCTTCGATCACAGCGCGAGTCTCCCCATAAAATATTATGGGCATTAAAATCACCTACGATAATGTAAGGCTCTGGAAGCTCGTCAATGAGGCTGTACAATTCTGCTCTGTTCAGCTGGTAACTAGGCGGTATATAAATAGAGCAAATTGAAACCAACTTATTAAATAAAATTGCGCGGACTGCAACCATCACGAGGGGTGTTTGAAGACCAATATGATGGCAAGGAACAGATTTATCCACTACTATCGCGTCTATAGGAAAGACCTCATCATGGTCTTTCCTATAGACGGCGCAACGCCGAAGGAGATTCACCTGTTTTGAGTTTAAATGTGTCTCCTGCACACAGAACACCTTCGGCTGGTAGTAGCATAGGAGTTCACTTATGTCATCTAAATTGCGAATTAGGCCCCTGATATTCCAATACATTATTTGGGTCGACATATTCGCACAAGGTATGGTGTTCTGTGGAGGAGGAAGGCAATTCAGACTCTGTTCTCAAGGGTCCCTATCAGGACCCCTGATTTTCTGGTTTTCTTTTTTTGTTGCGGTCGACAGAACTACGCCGTTCTGTCGGCACCGATGGCGCCGGTGTAGTGTCCATTGCCTCGCGGGAGGCACTGGACACCCGCGCATGCAGGCTTTTTGTTCGAGTTTCGGGCCTCGCCTGGTTAGGCGAGGGCTTGAGACCCGACGGCCCTGCAGTCGCCGGGCTCTGGTCACGAGTTGGCGGAGTAGATTTATCTACTGCCGCCGTGGGGGGCAGGTACCACAGCAGACGGCTCGCTCTGCGCAGGCCGGGCCAGTGGCGGGGGTCGGTGCGACGCTGCCCCCTGACGCGCCGCATCCGCATATGTTGTGCCGTATAATGGTGAACACCTCTCTCTTGCTTCCTTAAAATAAATGCTTTCCCTGACTTTCAATGAAATGATATCCTTCTCTTTTTTTCCATATGCAACAAGACAGTGAGCATGCTGGGTGCTCACCAGCACACTTAACACAGCGAGCTGCAGCTTCACAGTTGTCAGAAATGTGGTCTGTTGATGCACACCTGGCACAAGTAGATTGTCCTCTACAAATGTTGGAGCTGTGGCCGTATCTCTGGCACTTATAACATCTACGAGGGTTGGGTATGTATGGCCGGATTCTCAGTTTGGTGTAGCCTGTAGCTATAGTCTCTGGAAGTTCGCTTGCGCCAAATGTCAAGATGATGTGCTTGGTTGGCTTTTCCCGGTTGTCCCTTCTTATTTTTTATTCTTTGCACATTGACCACGTTTTGTTCCTTCCAGCCATCAAGAAGTTCTGCGTCAGAGAGGTTCAGAAGATCGTCGTCTGAAACGACACCTCGAACGGTATTCATCGATCGATGTGGGGTGATTGTGACAGGAATGTTGCCAAATGACTTGAGGATGGGAAGATTTTCGTACTGTTTGATGTCTCGAACTTTAAGCAGCAGATCACCACTGGCCATCTTAGATGCCTTGTATCCTGGTCCTAGTTTGTCAGTCAGGGTTCTTGCTACCAGAAACGGAGACATCGTTCTTGCCTTTTCATCTGAAACGTCACTGTGGATGACATGATATTTGGGGAACTGTTTAGGGTTATTCGCAAAGAAATTCACTGCTGCTTCGGTCAGTACCCCTTTAAGGCTACGATCAGATTTCAAAAAAGGTGCGCTCAACATAACATGCCTGTTTTATTTCGGCGGCGGTGCCAGCCACCCACCGCCGAGCCCAACAAGGGGACGTGGGAGGATGTGTTGCACTAACCCTACCAACGCCAGCTGTACACCACCACTATAACCTAATATGGTGAGCCAAGGTTGGTCATCCACACAAGGTTAACCCTCGCCGCCAGGAAAAAACGGAAGTAAGTTGAAGAGACGAGACGACAGGAAAGAATAAAAGTGAGAGGGAAAGACGAAGATGTAGGGAGGGTGAGACAGGAAAAGGCGACTGCCGATTTCCCCTGGGTGGCTCAGTCCAGGGGTGCCGTCTACGTGAAGCCGGGGCCAAAGGGGTGTGTTGCCTCCGCCGGGGGGCCTAAAAAGTCCAATCAGCCGGCATTGGCTCAACCCCCAGGATCCCCTTTTCCCCGGACATGGCGAAGCCACGCACGGCTAGGCGTGGGAGGGGGGTCGAAACTCCCCCCGTTGGCTCGGGTCCGTGGTGACGCCACTCCCCAAACGCCTGCTCGCGCAGACGCCCCTGCGGGGGGGGGGAATAATAACAATAATAATAATAATAATAATAATAATATATATTATTATTATTATTATTATAATCACTAACAGAAAATGATGCCGAGGAAAGTAAAGGGAATGTTATCGGTAGTAATAGTAAAGTTAATGTGAAGAAGAAATGTGGACGAAAAGATCACCTGCCGCCGGCAGGGACCGAGCCTGCAACCTTGCAATAACGCGTCCGATGCGTTACCACTGAGATCCGGCAATGGTAATCCCCCCGTCCACATTATAGGGTATATATAGGCATTTAAACGAGGGAGTGTTTGTCACTACCACCAGTAGCGAACAAGGCGACTGTGCAACACTCTTTTCTGGCCTGCTGGCGTCACGTAGCGCGTGATCTTATTATGACTTGGCAGCTGACCAATATTTCCTCGCATACTACCTCAAGGCATCAAGTATGCCAGAACGAGACCCTCGCTGTGAACGAAGGAATGCAGTATAAATTTAAGGGCTCGTTTTCATTTGTTAGAACATATATTATTGGGAACTAACGGAGAACGGTGCCGAGAAACGTATAAGGGATGTTATAAGTACTAATTTTAACCCCGTAAGGCCCAGTCTACTTTACAAAGTACACTTCCTTTTTCGAGAATAGAAAATAGACTACACAATATTCTGATCTTGCTCATTGGAATTTTGGACTCCAAAGGATGTATCAAGATAATCCTGACTGTGCATATTGACTCGGTTCTATATTTTCTGTTCAATGAGTCGTTAAACATGAGCAAAACGAGAGCCCGTGAAATGCAGGTGGTCAGTACTTCTTTTTTATAATTTTTTTTTCAGGTTTTACAAGTTGTTTGTTGAAAGAACGGATTGCTTGTGCTTCAGCCAGAACAAAATAATCCCTGTACTGCGCGAGAAGTGTGTAGAATTTATTGTTTTGCTCTGAGGCGTAATAGAATGTGGGTGTACTTTCTAAAGTACAATGGGACTTCGTGGGAGCACACATGTGCCTATTGTGCGTTGCCTAAGAGAATACAGCAGCTATTTTATTGGAATAATGCCTTTTTTTCGGTTATATGAGGATCATGAGGCTGTGAAAGATGCCGCTGTGAATTAACGAGAGCCCGTTGATGTTTTCATTGCCGTTTGTGACCTTAACTTAGAAACTCAGATCCAGCTTTCGGGGACATTGGATGATCAGCGCTCCTAGCGGCCACTGCTGGAAGCTCTCACGTTTTCAATGGGACAGGGTCATTTTTCGACGGTAAAAAATCGTAGAGGCGCAATTTCTAAAACTTCTTAAAGGGGCACCTTCTAGGAGCTGCACCGCACTCAACAAATGCAGCATCGTTAACATCGGGGCTTCACAGTCTGTTCCCACGACGACTAAAGCTTAAACAATGGGGTCCTCTAAAAGTGGCCGAAATCACGCCTCGTTTTTCGGGACAAAAACGGGCCGTCTGAAAAAAACTAGACGGAATCCTGCAAATTTCTCGGAGATCTGAGTAGTACGGAGACGAAGCTTTCATTTGAGGCCACAATCATGTTTCTGTGTGAAGAAAAACACGTTCCAAAATGAAGTTTTCTACAACACAGTCGCGTCTTCGACTCGCGTCTTCGACCATTGTATCCTGATAAGACCCATCTTACCGCCCCACGACCGGTGTGCGTTGTGGCCTAGATGGTTGAGCGCCTGTCCTGGCGACTCACGCGCGGTAAATGCGGCACGGGTTCGAATCGCAGAAATTTTCTTTTTTTGTTTTTCTTTTTTCCCCCTTTTTTTTTACAGAATTACTGTCAGTGGTCACGGTGCTCGGCTGCCGACCCGAAGGGCACCAGTTTGATCTTGGCCGCGGCTCTAGCATTTTCGAACGAGGCGAAAATCCACTAGTACTTGGATTTTGATGCTGTACGTAGACGTAAATTCCCGTTAAAGAACCCCAGGTGGTCGAAATTTCCGGCACACTCTTCTGCCGCGACAGCGAATGGGAGACGCCCGCTAAGCGCTAAGCGCGTGCTGTAGGACATCGTTTTTCCAGTCTAGACCTCCTCTACGGCGCGCCTCATAAACATATCGTAGTTTTGGCGTGTAAAGTTCCAGCAACTAATATTACTAGTGCGTCATTGCTGAAGATTTAGTTGTTTTTTCGCTAAAGCGTTGCACCCAGAATCTTTGCTACAGAGCCGGTTTCGCTTCTAGATATGGAGCAAGTAAAGATCTCATGTTTTAGTATTTCTTATTACGCAACCCATTATCTAAACAACAAAGGAAGGGGAACCAAGGGCCTATTTCAGTTAACCACAGCCTCAATAAGGCAACACAAATTGAATCCAAGGAAAGCATGAGAGAAGCTATTGATAGTGTAATGAAGCGTTTTAAATAAGCATTATACTATTGGAGACTGACCAGCAATGGCAGAACCAGCGCAAAGCTTGCGTTGCCGAATCGTCTTCTTTTCTTTCTACATCAGCAGCGTTCTCTGCTTCTGCAAGCAGTGCCGCTTTTAGAGAGTTTTAGAACAGCGTACGCGAAGCTTTGCGTTTGCATTGCGCATGCGTCGTACGCTAGCCTCTTGCGTGCTCCCGTTAAGCGACGAACGCTAACGCTACGCCCGCAATGCCGGCAAGCTTTGCCTGCGGTGTTCTATCACTCTCTGTTTACTTCCCTTCCGAAACAGAGCCATCCTGGCAAATTACGGGCAGCATACCACGGCACAGAGATAGTAAGGCAGGTGGGTTATTCCACGAAAGAGCGAACATGCATGTCCGGTCGATATTTTTGTTTTGTCTGGTATTTTTATATGATGTGCCGGCACATTCGAAGTGCAGGGAACCGATAATTTTATTTCCAAAGAACGCTCCGAGCGCGCGAAACAAATTTTTGAAGGTGGTGGCGCAGGCGTCTTCTTTTTTTGCTCGCCGCAATATTTTTTGGATATCTTCGCCAAACTTAATGCGAACTATAAACATTGCGTCGAAAAATTTTGGTGTTCATTTTAATAGGGAATATTTTGAATTACATCCATGGTTTTTTGATGCTGTCCACCAAGGTTAAAAGATGTAAAAAAATGGCAGACACGGCCCGAATCGAAAATGTTTGCTAAGTTTGATGCGTCTTCGCCCGTTTCCTATTTTACACAGAAACTTCAAAACTCTATCACATATAGAAAAAAAGCATTTGAAATATTTCTGCGAGAGATCGCTTTCCTACAAGCAGCGTAAAAAAAGAAAGAAATAGTTTAAAAAGCAAGTTTTTTTTCAAAAAAGCCCATTTTCAAAAAAAAAAACTAAAAAAACTTGGCGTCAATTTTAGGGAAAATTTTTTTTACCGAAGAGTGCTTATGTCAGTCAATGCACGGTTTCGATATAAAATGTCGTCATTTTCTTTGTTAATGAGATATAAAGGGCCAAAGTGACCTTTGCTGTGTGTTCTCACTTCAGTACCTTTGATGGTTGTTATCAGCTTGCATTGTGCGTAAATCTACAGTACTAATTATTTTGCTGCAGCGAAATTTCACTCTGGTAGCCTGTCTTCAGCAAAAATGTACTCTCACATTTATTTGTCTCTAGCGTGTGCAGGGTTGGGCTGCTTCCGCTCTCTAAAGGGATACGCGTGCACAGCTTGGAGCCTGCAAGAAAGCCTACAAGAAAGTGGATGTACCTGTTCAACATATTAATCGTTTTAGGTTCCTCAAGAAATGCTTGGTCTACCTCATCGCGGCTCTCAGATATCAACCGGACATGCATGTTCGATCTCTCGGGGAATCGCCTAGGTCCATTGCACAATCTGATGCCTCGATATTTTTGATTACTCGAATAGAAGAAAGATAAAGTGGCTTGACGCCGAAGATCAAGTACGAGAGGCTTGCTAGACCATACGGTACGGGCCGCGGTACTTCGAAAGAGGTTTCGTTGGCCAACCGGGGGCTACCTCAAGGAGTCCAGCGCCACAGAAGTCGGTCACGGGCATACGATCCTAAAAGGCTTCCGAGACATCTCGTTGGTGTATTTGACGCTGCTTGCCTACAGTGGCGTTAGATCTGCCTCCCTGGCGACCCTCTTCAGCGAATTAGTAGCTTGGGAACTGCCGTCGAGTCACTCACATAAGCGTGGCAAGGAGTTATTGCGCATAACGTACAGGAGGGCTTGAGTCCTTATAGCTAGAAGACAGGAGAGAGTCCAGTAGTGGTCTTCGTAGCAGTGTTTTGGGCGTACGTCACGAAGAGAATGACACGGGTCCAGTCTTAGTAACCGGAAGTGACGTACTATGTCAGCATATCACTTGATGTTTGATTAAATTTTTTTGTGTTAAACCATTCGTTTTATGATTGTAAGATGTGGTGGTGTGGTGAAAGACCTTGCATTCCACTAGAATTGCTTGACGACGACCGACAGAAATACACGTCCTCTGGACGATGCGCGGCTCACGTAGTGCGCCGTGCTGTAGAATGACGTGGTGTGAAATGAGAGGCAACATTGCTAGCCGATGCAGATGTCAATGGTGAAGTCTCTGCTTAGCGCGTAATCGATGGCGAAAATCATCTATCAGTCGGTAGCAGGAGTGATGGAAAGAAGTCCATACAAATCAACGCCGGCGTAGTCCAAGGGGCGGAGTAGGCAAGTTAGTGGTTGTTGCGGAGCAGGGAAATGGTAAGGGGGGATTCGTGCGGCTCTGCTCGACGCAACAAATGTAGCGGTAGAAGAAGCGGTAAATTCTGCGTTGATAGTAGCAGAGCTGGAGGAAAGTGCGCACACTGTGTGTCAGCGTTGAAGGTGGCACATATGTCAACGTAGATGGCGCGGAATAAGAGCCACTTGCGTCCATCATAGAGGTAGTTGGGATAGTAGATCAACTGTCGCGAATAATGAAATGGTGTGTTTGATGGCTTATTTCTCAGGGATGGTAGGTGACGTTGCTTCACGCAACAAGTCCATAAGGGAAGCAATGCAGGGGTTTTTGCGCCGCTGCACAGGCATGTCGGTGACAGCTACAGCGGGAACGCGTCGTAGATGGACAAGAAGACCCGCCGCTAGAATGTGTATTGATTGGCGGATGCAGGGGTGGGAGGAGGCGTTACGGGGTTCAACCGTACTTTATGTATGCTCGTGCGTGCTTTGGTAGGTGCATGGTGGGCATAAGCAACAACTAACTCGTGAAATCCGTGTTTACGCTGGGCAAGCACAACGCCGAAGACAACGCCGCCAGTGTCCTTGTGAATTTCATCTCGGGTGCTCTCATATTTTCTGTCATAATAAACTTCTCTCCCTCTCTCTCTCTCTCATATAGGGTGAGCAAATCAAAAAGTCGCAAAATCGGAGGCGACGTAATAATGCATCGAAGTTTGCTGGATATTTATCTAATAAATATTTACCAGCTATTCATAGATGTCTAAAACTACTGTTCAGTACATATGACTGGTTGTGATGTATATGTTTTGTATTTCTTACTGTTGCGTTTAAAATAACAGATGTTTTGATTCGATGTAGTGACCTCATACATTGTATAACTGACACATTGTATAACATTATATAATATTGTATCATCACTGTGTCACTTTTGTGAATTTCATGCTGCAACATGTGCCTGAACTACCGAAGGAAGTTGGGCGCTCGTCAGGTGTATTGACACACCTTTAGCCCAATTTCCTCGGCATACAGTGTTCGCTGTACACCGGAATAAAATATTTTTGATTTGATTTTGATCGCCGCATGTGACTTCGCTCAAAGGTCGCGGCTGCGTCAGAGGTCGCTCAAAGCAGCTATAATTTTGGGCAACCTGCGAATGATATAAAACGTCTAAAATAAAATAAAATGCATAGAAATGTGTGCAGGTATTTTATTGTCCGTTTATGAAAAGCAGCAACAGCACGAAGTATACTTGGGATCCGGAAGGACGCCATCTCAGAAGAAGACGGCTCAGAATAATCAGCTTTCGTCTGCCAAATTAACACTAGAGCTGAGGCAGTGACGACAGCTTCGACCTGTTATAGATGGGTCTAAAAGTTGTCTGAAAAGATCACAGTACCATCCAGGTAGCAGAGATGCGTCTACCTCTTGAAGCCGCGAAGGATGTCGATCATGCGTTCAAATGTTGCAAGAGCGTTGCACAGCGCGAATCGCGTCAGTGAATTCATATAAAGTCGGGTCTGACGAAGGCTGGTTTGCAGTGGTCAAGTTCAGCAATCGGAACTACCAGTAGCCGGAGCCCAGGTTGAACGAACAGAAAAAAGGTTCCACGCATCTGCACGATGTGAATCATGACGAGTGGGCGAAGCTCTGGGTATCGTATCGGTGAGTAACCGTACGTTACCCGAGCGTTGCCGCATATAATGTAAATTGAGTTACATAAAGTGTACATAGAAATGTAACATTATTTCGCCTTCCGGTCTCTTAATAACTCAAAATGTCGCAAGATTGTAGGCGACGTAAGAATACATCGGAGTTTTCTGGATGCACCGCCACATGTACCTTCACTCAAAGGTCGCGGCCGCGGCGGAGGTCCAGTGAAATGCGCTATAATTGCGGGGGAGCTGCGAATGAAACGCGTAAAATAAAATCGAAGGCATAGAAAGCTGCGAAGGTATTTCGTTGTCAGTTTAGGACAATTAGCAGCAGCACGAAGTGTCGTGGGATCCGGAAGGACGCCATCTCGGAAGAAGACGGCACAGAATAAGCAGCTTTCGTATGCGCCAAAGCAACATTTCTTTAAGTTTACCTCAATGCCATTAGATCTGAGACTAGTGACCAAAACTTCGACCTTTTGTAGATGGGTCGCAAAGCCGTCTGAAAAGATCAGAGTACCATCCAGGTAGTAGAGATTCGTCTGCCACTAGAAGCCGCGAAGGATGCCGATCATGCGTTCAAATGTTGCAAGCGCGTTGCACGGCCCGAATCGCGTCACGATAAATTCATATAAACCATCGGATCTAACGAAGGCTGGTTAGCGGTGGTCAAGTTCAGCCATCGGGGCTGCAAGCAGCCGGAGCGCAGGTCCAACGAATAGAGAAAAAAAGCAAAAAAAACTATGCTCCATGCCGGCAGTCGCGGCATTGTCTATTAGTGGCTAGGCATAGGGTACCGCGCTGTGACACCTGAACCTTTGGCGAAGAGTTCCCGGCTGCCGACTGAACCATGGAACGGGTACTCCGACGACGCAAGTGCCTCCGCTCGCAACTGGATGTCATCGCGCAAGAAGCGGGAGGCCTCCTACGAGAACCACAGCTGCCATCGTCACAGGTCAGCATTTCAATTGACCGCATTAACGCGATCTACGCACAGATAACGAAGATCGATGAGAGCCTGGTAAACGAGACACCGGAAGATCTGATAGAGGCAGAGACACTCGACGCGAGCAATTACGGGGACAAGATTGTCACGTTGACTTCAAAGCTTCGCTTTGCGATTCAGAACGACCGTGCGTCCCAAGACTCGCGCCCGACGACGAGCCACGCTTCCGTCGGTGTCAGGTCGAGACTGCCGCAGCTAGAGTTGCAGAAATTTGACGGCAATCGACAACAATGGCATCGATTTTGGATCCAGTTCTCGACGACAGTTCACAACAACAACGACCTCAGCGCTGCCGAGAAGTTCAACTATTTGTGCACGCTGGTCACTGGAGCTGCCGCGTCAGCTATATCCGGACTCCAGGCAACGGGAGAGTGTTATGAAGACGCAGTGGACATCCTCAAGAAACGCTTCGGGGACGAAACGATCATCGTCCAGGAACATCTCCGAAACATCTTAGACCTTAGACTAGTCCTGCCGTCGTCTAGCACCACCACACTTCGAGAACTCTACGACGAAGTCCAAGTTCATGTGAGGAGTCTCAAAGCACTTGGTACAAGCCCCTCTACATACTGCTCCATGCTACGGGAGATCCTCTTGCGAGCCTTACCACCAGACTTGGTGATGAAGTATCACGAACTTCACAAGCCGATGGCAACGATCACTGCAGTATCTTCGATACAAGCGCAAAGAGATCCAGATGACAGGACGACCAAGGTCGAGAAGGAGCTGCAAGATCTTCTGCAATTCATCGAACATCAGCTTCAGTGCCGAGAAACTCTGGCGGCCTACGCGTCCCCAAAACGGCCAGAAATGCGTCAGAAAACTGGAGAGATGTCGCGAAGAGTTGAGCACCGTACCATATCGTCAGCAGCGTCTCTACAAAGTGTGCTAGAGGACCCTGACGTGTGCATGTTTTGCAAGTCATCAAGACATCGAGCCAAAGCCTGCGACAACAAAGTGAACTTGACAGAAAAGAAAGAGATTCTCGCTAAGGCCGGGCGATGCTTCCGATGTTTGAAACGAGGTCATATGGCAAGAGACTGTAGAGGGAACCAGAAATGCGACAGATGTTCTCGACGGCATGTAACATCCATGTGTGACCCGGACTTCCAGAAGAAGGCAAACGATGCTTCAGCGACAGCAGTCAACCTCCTCTCGGAAAAGCGAGCCCTGTTATATTATTGCAGTCCTTGACAGGCAGAATAGCAGGTACGACGTTTTCAAAGTACTACAGGGTCCTCTTCGACGGCGGGAGTCAGCGGAGCTTCATCACCATCGAAGCATCTCGCCAACTTGGCTGCCAGCTGTTGCAAGGGAAAAACTGTGACAGTTGGAGTATTCGGAGGGCACAAGACAGAAAGAACAATGAGAAGAGTACGCGTGAGCGTTTTCGAAGAAACTGCGAAGCAACCGATCCTGATAAAAGCCTTAGAAGTAGAGGACATCTCCAGCGAGCGCATTCGAATTCGAGGTGAAGAAGTCAAAAATCAGATGAAGGAAGCTGGATTGGACACGCGAGCCCTTTATCTAAAAGGAGAAAACGAAAACTCCATTTTCTTGCTTCTGGGGTCCGAATACTACTGGCGCTTTGTGACCGGTGACGTGAGAAGCGTGTGCAACAGATGGAAAGATCTAAAAGCTGTGCACACTAAACTAGGGTGGACTGTGCAATGTCCGCTACCTCTCGCAGGTAAAATCACTCACTGCTCAACCACCGTAGTACTTCGAACCTGCATCAAAAAAGACACTGTTTCGGATGCTCTCACGCAATTTTTGAACCTGGAAAGTATCGGCGTCAAGGATGAAGAAAGCATCTCAGATAGCGAACAGACACTGCAAGAATTCGAGCGAAATATAACTAAAAGGGACGGTCGCTATCAAGTTCGACTTCCTTGGAAGAAAACTGTACAACTTAAAGACAATTTCTCTGTGGCAAATAAACGCCTTGGAAATTTGATGCGCAAGCTCATGAGAGACCACAGCCTTCTGGAAAAATATGACAAGACCATTCGTGTATATCTGGAAGAAGGTTCAGCAGAAAGAGTTTCCAGTTCAACTTACACTCGTGAGCACCGATCGTACTACATGCCGCATCGAGCAGGTGATCAAGGAAGACCGGACTACAACGAAGATCCGCATCGTTTTCGACGCGTCCTCATATGAACGTGGAGCCAAATCACTGAACGACAACTTGGAATCCGGTCCGAATCTAAACCCGGACGTAGCTACACTGCTCTTGCGTTTAGGGAGATACAAGGTCGCCATGACGGCAAATGTGGAAAAAGCATTCCTTCAGATTGGACTACATGAAGAAGACAGAGATTCCGTCCGATTTCTATGGTTCGCCGCTTCTCCTTAGACGAATCAACCATTACCAGACGAAGAAATCTGGAGAATGGCCAGAGTGCCATTTGGGGAATCTTCAAGCCCTTTTCTTTTGATGGCCACCCTGAAACACCATTTCCGGTGCTCCGAGAATCGCTACAAAACAACGGCTCTCCTGCTTCAGAAATCCAGGTATATGGACGACCTCCTGATAGGAGCTGACACAACACAAGATGCTATTAGGATGCATGAAGAAATAGTGAGGATATTCCAAGATGCTTCTATGAACATCATGAAGTGGAAAAGCAGTGACCCTGCAGTGACTGCCTGTTTCCAAGATTCCATCATAAAACAAGACCAACCGCTTTGCACGCCGCCAGGAATACTTAAAGTATTCCTGGCGCCTGCCAGGAATACACGGAGAACAACAGCTTCTGTTTCCATCCTACGAGCATCTTAAACTTTATTTCACAACACGAGGTGACGAAGCGTTTTGCTCTACAAGCTGTGGCAAGGTTTTATGACCCCTTAGGTCTTACGTCGCCCTTTCTTGTGAGAGCGAAGATATTTCTTCAAGACCTTTGGAGAGCCAATCTGGAGTGGGATGAACCGTTACCATCCCATCTGGCGGATGCATGGGTAAAATGGAGTCAAGAAGTAACTCACCTCCAGGAAATCCACATTCGTAGGTTTTTGGGAGCCGGAATGCAACGACCGATTTTTGAGAGGAACCTGCACATTTTTGCCGATACTAGCGAATCAGCATACGGAGCAGTAGCTTATGCCTCCATGTTCGATTCGAAGGGCGAAGCTTGTAGTACAATCCTGTTTGCAAAAAAACGAGGGTTGCACCAATAAAAACAATAACACTTGCTCGACTTGAGTTAATGTCTGCTCTGTTGGCAGCCCGCATTTACCGTTATCTTGCAAGCAACTCTGACCTATCTTTCAGGAAGATAACAATTTGGTCCGACTCACAAATTGTTCTCTGCTGGATTCGAAAAGAACCGACGATGTGGAAGACATTCGTCCGAAATCGGGTGGCTGAAATCCAAAAAGATGTCCTTACGTGTGATCTTGTTCAGCAAGCTGTAGTCTATGCAAAAACTGAGTAATTGAGCCGTATTTTTGTGTTTTTTTTTGTTTTTTTTACAATATCGACCGGTGAGCACTGAGACCCATCGGCTGTTCGAGGTCTGTATGACGCCGTGTTGAGCAGTGTCAATTGTGCGATGTTGCGACGCACTGTGGCTGGCACACGATATGCGCACTTAGGCAAAGGAGCGTGAAAGATCAGTGTCGAAGAAATACATCGTGTTAGACTTACTTTGGGCTTCAATACATGACAGGACGTTTTGTTAGGAATATAATTTGGATGGCAGCGCCTTTCTGTGTAATGTTCGCAAATTAGGAAATATCTCGAAACTAGTGGCATCATACGAACTAGTTCCAGGTCGCCTTGCGAACTCCACGGCTAAATATTGCGAATGCAAATGTGGGCGATAATTCAATTCAGATGAAAATTAGTAAATTTCGTTAGTTAGTGGACTATGCCTTTCAATGTTTTGTGGAGTAATTTCCACCTCTTCTCGTCGACCAGCT
>JALIZH010002500.1:0-10991 GCA_030522465.1 Rhipicephalus appendiculatus
CATACAGTAATGTCACGCCATATCAAATTTGGTATATATCCAGGAAACGAAACGGCTGCGAGCACGCCATGAGCGTGGCGTGTAAGTCATGGCGTACATGACATCCGTGCCATAATTTGCATGTAAGGATCTGTTATTTGTGTTCGTCATACAGTAATGTCACGCCATATCAAATTTGGTATATATCCAGGGAAACGAAACGGCTGCGAGCACGCCATGAGCGTGGCGTGTAAGTCATGGCGTACATGACATCCGTGCCATAATTTGCATGTAAGGATCTGTTATTTGTGTTCGTCATACAGTAATGTCACGCCATATCAAATTTGGTATATATCCAGGAAACGAAACGGCTGCGAGCGTGCCATGAGCGTGGCGTGTAAGTCATGGCGTACATGACATCCGTGCCATAATTTGCATGTAAGGATCTGTTATTTGTGTTCGTCATACAGTAATGTCACGCCATATCAAATTTGGTATATATCCAGGAAACGAAACGGCTGCGAGCACGCCATGAGCGTGGCGTGTAAGTCATGGCGTACATGACATCCGTGCCATAATTTGCATGTAAGGATCTGTTATTTGTGTTCGTCATACAGTAATGTCACGCCATATCAAATTTGGTATATATCCAGGAAACGAAACGGCTGCGAGCACGCCATGAGCGTGGCGTGTAAGTCATGGCGTACATGACATCCGTGCCATAATTTGCATGTAAGGATCTGTTATTTGTGTTCGTCATACAGTAATGTCACGCCATATCAAATTTGGTATATATCCAGGAAACGAAACGGCTGCGAGCACGCCATGAGCGTGGCATGTAAGTCATGCCGCACATGACATCCGTGCCATAATTTGCATGTAAGGATCTGTTATTTGTGTTCGTCATACAGTAATGTCACGCCATATCAAATTTGGTATATATCCAGGAAACGAAACGGCTGCGAGCACGCCATGAGCGTGGCGTGTAAGTCATGGCGTACATGACATCCGTGCCATAATTTGCATGTAAGGATCTGTTATTTGTGTTCGTCATACAGTAATGTCACGCCATATCAAATTTGGTATATATCCAGGAAACGAAACGGCTGCGAGCACGCCATGAGCGTGGCGTGTAAGTCATGGCGTACATGACATCCGTGCCATAATTTGCATGTAAGGATCTGTTATTTGTGTTCGTCATACAGTCATGTCACGCCATATCAAATTTGGTATATATCCAGGAAACGAAACGGCTGCGAGCACGCCATGAGCGTGGCGTGTAAGTCATGGCGTACATGACATCCGTGCCATAATTTGCATGTAAGGATCTGTTATTTGTGTTCGTCATACAGTCATGTCACGCCATATCAAATTTGGTATATATCCAGGAAACGAAACGGCTGCGAGCACGCCATGAGCGTGGCATGTAAGTCATGCCGCACATGACATCCGTGCCATAATTTGCATGTAAGGATCTGTTATTTGTGTTCGTCATACAGTAATGTCACGCCATATCAAATTTGGTATATATCCAGGAAACGAAACGGCTGCGAGCACGCCGTGAGCGTGGCGTGTAAGTCATGGCGTACATGACATCCGTGCCATAATTTGCATGTAAGGATCTGTTATTTGTGTTCGTCATACAGTCATGTCACGCCATATCAAATTTGGTATATATCCAGGAAACGAAACGGCTGCGAGCACGCCATGAGCGTGGCGTGTAAGTCATGGCGTACATGACATCCGTGCCATAATTTGCATGTAAGGATCTGTTATTTGTGTTCGTCATACAGTCATGTCACGCCATATCAAATTTGGTATATATCCAGGAAACGAAACGGCTGCGAGCACGCCATGAGCGTGGCGTGTAAGTCATGGCGTACATGACATCCGTGCCATAATTTGCATGTAAGGATCTGTTATTTGTGTTCGTCATACAGTCATGTCACGCCATATCAAATTTGGTATATATCCAGGAAACGAAACGGCTGCGAGCGTGCCATGAGCGTGGAACGTAAGTCATGTCATACATGACATACACGTTATGATTTTTATGTTAATACTTGTCATCTATATTTGTCACGCAGTAACATTGCATAATACCAATTTCAGTATATATCCAGTGAATGAAACGGCCACACGCGCACCATGAGTGTGGCATGTAAATCATGTCATAAATGGCATACATGTCATAATTGTTTATACCTGCTATTTATGTTCGTCATACACTCTTGACAAGCCTCAATATTTTTGGTATACCTTAATACTAAGAAACGGCCGCGAGAGCGCTAATAATGTGGCATGTAGATCATACCGTTCATGACATAAGTGTCATGAGTTTCATGTTATGGCCTGTCATTTATATTCTTCATGCAGTCATGTCATGCCACAGCAACTTCGGAATTTCATACCTTCAAATCTGTATGCCATCTCGGACACTTTTCGTATGACATCACTCAACACATAGATAGCATATAAGTCATTGATTGTAATTAACCCGAACTCCTAATTAATGAGAACAATAAACAGTACAGACCAATGATATGAAATTGTTATCTGCCACCTTATCGTAACTGTTCACATTGAAACACTATATTTACTGTACTACATATGTGCTTCTACACTGAGAGCTTCCCCCATAAGTTTAAATTAAATGGTTAGATTAGTGATAAATATTTATTACGGTTATGAAATTCCTGATGCTTCATCCACATAATGTACGTCACATCTGCAGACTTTTGCTGAGTTTTTTACCACGATCAACGTCCACTTTCTCATCGATTTACCGACAGGTGATTCTTTTACCCCTGTAATGCTGCTTTCCTGCACTATCGATTTGGAAAAGCTCTTCAGGAAAAAAATCCACCCAGCGTAATCCCACGAAATTGCAAACACAAAGACAGGTTGTCCTACCGTACATGCCACTAGAGTGCAATTAGCGAATACGTTATCGTTGCGCTACAATTAGCTTTTCAAAAATCACCCCATACATTTTCAATGGATGCACAAAAGTGTCTCGGGAAAAAAATCCAGCCGGCCGATTAAAACTAATCGCGTTGTACCACATAAGGAGGTTGTCAGCATTAAGTGCCTGAAGTGCAATTAGCGAAAAATCAGGCATTGCTCAGTAATCATTTTTTGAAGAACGCTCCCCATAGAGTTACGCCCAGCGCTTCCCCTTGGGGTCGGCTTTGCCGCACTAGTCGATGTCCCAGATTGCTGGACATGAATATTGCGGACTTCCTGGTATGACATTTTATGCCTGCAGGTATTCGCGATGCCACGAACTATATGTGGCGCGCTGTACGATTCAAGACTGATTCAACATCCCATTCTGTAGTGCTTCTGTCACAGCCATGCTCGGACTCTAGCCATGCGCAATTCACTGCACTCACATGTTGCAGGTTCGATCAGCAAGATCGAAACATGACTATCGAAAAGAATACACACGTATGCTTTCCGTCGAACAACACTGCCGTTCGGAAGGTACCTGTAAAGTACAGGAGAAGTTAGCCGATCGAGAGGCGTGGATTGTGGCCTGGACTGAACAGTTCGTCGCTCTAACCATTTCGCTTCGCTGTTCGAGCTCGAGCGTGTTCGCTGCATGCGGCGCTCCATCCACAATAATTGCGCTGCATGCAATGCACAAGGAAAGCTATGCGTTTATTTCGATCTCGCTGAAGAATATTATACATTCAATACAATCAAATTGACTTACGAGCGAGAAGAAACTAACACATGAGGGGACGTGAGCTGCAACTCACTCCTCGCCAGTTAGCAACTGATCGTTCATCGTCGCTTCGCTATCACTCTCGGTGATTTCACAACCTTCTACGTCCAGTGAAAAATCCTTGTCGTCAAGATGGTTTCTTTCAACATCCCTGATGAAAGCAATCTGAAGAATTTCCTCCGCCGAACGACTTAGACCACTACGCATCACCACGTCAACTGGGCGCGGAGAACATACTTCGCTCTCAAACCGGTCAACAAGCAAATCGCTTGCAGTGCGCTGCCACCTATCAACAAACGTACAAAAACAAGCGGTGCAGCGCAGCGCTAGATAATTTGACATTGCTCGCGACCCTGCGCGACTTCCCGCGTACAATGTTATGGGGTTCATGCACTACTAAAGCACTGGTGAATTATTTATACAAGTAAAACGAGGTGGGTTTCAACTGGAAAGGTCAGACGAGAAAATTTAACTAACCTACGTGGCTACAGAAAACCTTGCGTAGCTGATATGTGTACGCTGTGGGCTATCATTGAAAGCGCGAGTTGCCACGTATTTACTTCGCGGCTTGCCGGAACGAAACAGATTTATCCCATCGCGGAAAGCCCCGTTCGTTCACTGATGCAAGAAACATGCAAAGTCGTAGTCTTCGTTTCTTGCTAACGCGTTATCCCTGAGGCTGGCACAGCCGAACAAGGGACATTTTCTTATACGTTGTGATGGTGTTGTTCTGTGGGTGTGTTTTTACATATGTGTGCTCTTGTGTTTTATTTTCCATGTACTGCTCTTTGTTTTTCCTTTGTTAAGATGTATATTCAGTACTCACTCAAGGGCAAAGGAGTAGCCGGCGCCTGACTTGTGCGCCAACATCTCCTTACATATCATATCAATAAAAAAAAAAAAAAAAAAAAGGGATCGACTGCGTAGAACTGGCATTGTGTCGTCTATTAACCATTTTTGAGAGGACGCTCCTGAATTCCGCTTAGTGGCGCGACAATCTATGGGCATTGATGTATAGAACTCTGATGTATAGAATCGCTGACACGTTCAAATGCGTGGTTGTGAGTGAGTAACAAATGGCTTGAGTATACGTGACTGTGAAGGGAATGAAATACCTGCGACTGTGAAAAATGCTCATGAAAATGAACGAGTGCCCGGCTCCGAGTAAAATTGAGCATCAAAGGAAGGCGGGAGTATAGAGAGGTTTGAGCCCTGTCGCGCCTAAAAGTGGCCTTGCATCACTTTTCCGAAAACGCTGCCACTCGGTAGTCGAGGCTCCTGAGAACATGTCTGCCTAACGTTATAGCGCAGTACGCGGCCTGGAATTTACAGTCCATTCTGAAAGTCAGCTCGAAGTCGTTCGCTCTTCTCTCGACGAATGATGCCACGAACCTAAACTGACCATGCCGTAGACCAAAAGTCGATGGCCATTGGCTTATTTGAGCATCGTAGCATTGTAGCTGCATAGTTACCACGGGCGCCGCGGGAGTGGCGTATCCAGGGGGGGGGGGGTGAAAAATTTCTGGCTACGCCCCTGCCGCCACGTGCACGCACGCTCGCACGCGATTGTGTAAGAATATTCCTACACGGCCACTGAATGTAAGCCAGGCGTTCAAAAAAGAAAAAAAAAGAAAAGAAAAGTGATCAAGGTCACGACGCGCTCTCCTCAACGGATGTAGCTTGTCGCCCTCTTGTCATCCCTGCTGCGTGGCTTTCAGTGCGCTCGCTTGTGCGAATACAGAGAAAGCAGTTAAATCGTGCGACAAACACCTGTGACTCCGCTCGTACTCGACCGATTCTCAAAATGTTTGCGGCAGCCACTTCGTAAGCCAATAAACTCCTTTACTGAAGCCACTCGATGACTGCTTCTAACAGTGTCGCACGGCCTCTTTTACCGTCTTTCTCCTGAAAGCTGTGCAGCATCTCCAGTTTCATGATTTACGCAATGTCTGCGTTTTGGGAACTCGTTTTCTGTTCCTGTTTACAGGAATCTTCACTGAGTGTTCTGTGGCATGAAATTCACTCTCTTGAACACTCCAGCCGAGGGTATGACCCGGTCTGAAACGTGTGTACACGCGATTTTCTACACTGCAGAGCAAAGAGGGCACAGCTCTAACGTTTTCTATCAAAGTCCGCTGGCTGTCAATCGGCGGTCATTGACTTCGGCTCTAAACATCCGGCTTGCTTGCGAACGGCTCCTCCTCATTCGATAAAGGCCGCGCGGTACACTTCGGCTGTTCTGCTTTTCTCGCCAATCACTGTTACTGTTCATCGCCAATCACTGTTACTGATCCGCACTCGCCCTCCAAAACGGGCGGCCAGTCGGCTTATTCCTTGGCGACGAATATCTGCCATATGGACTTAAAAGGAAGCTATCACTTGCAACAAGCAATGCGACTGGCTGACCTGACTGAGCAATTTTCATTTTTCGTGGTCGTCTACTGCTTCGTTTATACAAAAAAAAAGAAAAACAGGCCGACTCCTTCCTTATTTTGTAAGGCATAAGGACCCCCGGCGAAACCGAAACGTGGATGGTTGCTTGCTGGGCGTTCTGTACACTCTGTTGTCCTGTCCAGTTTTCCGCGTTGTTACGTGCGTGGAAACGTTCGGCAAGCGTTATATTCATCCCGAGGTGCCCATAATGGGCGAGTGTTGTTACATCAACCATCGATGAACTTCGGTTCATGCTGGCTGCGCTTTATAGCACGGATTGGGCACGTACTTAATGCAGAAGATTGAATACCGTTGCAGTCATTCGGTCGCCTCCTAGTTGCACTCATTGGCGGTTCGCTTTAGGCAGTGAATTCGGATGAATTTTATTACTCAGCGATAATTACACCAGAGGCCGTTTTTCGGAAACCCGAGAGCGCCAGCGTGCTTTTCGCAGGAATGATTCGAGTTCTCCCATTTAACCCGTCTGCATGTCTCCACTAGTCATAAATTAATTTAATTTCTTAAGTTACTGCCGCATGTGATGTCTCCCAAGTTTTTGCGAATTAGCGGGCGCAGTTCTTGAAACGCCTCGTATGCCTTGTATGCAGTTTCTCAAGGGCTGCACTTTTTTAATTTCATATCAAGGAAGGTACGTAGCCAGTAGATGAGAGGCAATCTTAGAAGCATGGACTAAAAGTGGACAATGTCGGTGCACTGCGCAAAAGCAGTGTGCTTGCTGTTTCTTGCAATATGACTGGCACACGATCGACTTCGATATGACAGGCATATGCGAGCAAAAAAGCTAGCGAAAATTAAGGCAGCTTCACACTATCAGTGGTGCCAAGCCTGAGGGAAGTACATGCAGAACTGGGCGGCCTGCCTTGCTTCTCTTTGTTTACTTTCTTCCTAGATCTCTTTCTTTATCTTTTACTCTCTGTCTTTTCTGTCTCCGTTTATTTCTACTCATGCCTTTCCCTTCTGTCTTCCCCTTAGGTCCTACTCTCCCTTTTTTCTGTCTTTTTTTTTTTGCATCGGTTAATTACCTTTCCATCTATTGTTTCTATTTGCTTCTATTTGTTTCTCTCTCTCTCTGTACTCGTTCTCTCGCCCATCAGCGTTATTTCGTGCCACGCCTACACATCGGTGCCCATGTCCTGGCAGCGAAACAGAGATGAAGTAGAGGAAGACGAAGAGAGCGCGTGCCGATTCATGATGATGATAATTTTCTTATTATTAGTGCTGCTCCTTGCCAAAAGGATAGTGGTGTCGAGTGGGTCTGCTGGATACGTACTTCGCGGTGTCTGTAGCTAGCCTATGATTAACTATCCATTTGCGACACGCATTATGATTGGCTGTATATAAAGTTGGGAAATTTGCAAAATTTGATGCCACGCAGTTCTGGCGACCAAAGTTTAAGCGAGTGAAAGAGCTGTAATAAATTGTCTAATTCCCAGCCATTACATGTAATTACAACGTGAACGATAATGTAATACGCCCAGTCAGTGAACCTATATTTCTTCGTAAACCGAATTCAACGATCAACCCTCTAGAATTACACGCGATAGTTTGTCAGCGAGCATTCCAAAAAGGCTAGGAAACAAAGCATATTGAAATTCCTGCCAAAACGCCCTACATCCAATGTCTGCACCGAAGTGATCGTTTGTAGCAAAATATTTCAGCCAGCAGAGGTTATATGAAGGACCGTTATATATAGGCGGCAAGAATGCTTGAATTCGTGTTTGTGCCATATTCCTTAACTAAGTCGCGTCTCCAAACGGGGACGCCAAAGGCGCATGTCTGAAAGAAACTCTAGTTGACGTTCTTTTTTTTTTTTCTCGAATTAGTACAAAAAGGATTAAAGTGAGTTCCACGCCTGTGGAGTCTGAGTAAACAGCGCAACTGGCTTGCTTCTCTTCCTATTTCTTTCATTTTAATCTTTTTGTACATCTCCTTGTCTTCCTTCATCTTTATCAATTTCTACATCACCTTTATATATTGTAATTTGACAGCGCGTGCATTTTATATCGCGATAGAGCTTCTTTAACCAGACTGATAGTCGAGGCGGCAGAAATGAAACGTGATGAGATTTATATTAATTGTGTGAGGCCACCGTCTATCGCACTTACACCCAGGGTTGCCATTGATGGCTGCTTTGCGCCAACTTGGCTACTTTCCGACCCTGTCTGGCGACAAAGTTTTCAGGTTGGCGCCTTGGCTACTTTCTGGGTACAATGAACTTTTATTTTGGTGCATTTACTGGCCATCTCTTCGTATTATTTGAAGATGAAAAAGAAATCATGTCTAAACAACAGCCATTATTTGCAAACTATAATTCTGTCGAGTTAGTGCGCATCGAGGCACCCAACGAGCGTCTCTCCTTCAAAGATCAAGGGACGCGTGCATGCACGGAAACGCATGGCTTTGTGGAAAAGTGCTGACGCCACATTCTCATGCTTAAACACAGCGCGCCAAAGAGAGATCAGCAACAAAATGAAACCTGACTGTCCCTCTTCGATCAGATTT
The DNA here is from genome assembly GCA_030522465.1 of Rhipicephalus appendiculatus. Taxonomy (NCBI): domain Eukaryota; kingdom Metazoa; phylum Arthropoda; class Arachnida; order Ixodida; family Ixodidae; genus Rhipicephalus; species Rhipicephalus appendiculatus. Next base: position 8,666 of record JALIZH010002500.1, read on the forward strand.
CTCTACTTGTATTATTGTAACATTGTACCAATCCCGATCGTCCCTTCAAAAAGAAAAAAGAAAATTCAACGATGTTCCTTTTTCTGTACTAATAACTGAAATAATGTTGAAACTTGAACGTTTAATGTTCCTGCTGCTTTATTGGCTCAAATTACCTTTGCAAGAACTCTATCTATTGTACACAAACCGTACGCAGGTCCACTGACAGTATAATAATTTATTTCTCTGCAACTTACCTGCGGCTTGCAAACCAAGCAAGAGGGAAAATTTTGTGCCCGTTATACTCCGTTCTTGCTTATTGAAAATCATATTTTTTACTGTTGAATACAAATCACTCTATACACAATATCCTTTTTTTTTCTATTTACCTACAAATTTGGCATAAACTAAAATGGCGTGGCTACTTTGGCTACTTTTAGCTTGAGTTCTGGCTCCTTTTAAAATCTGCCCAACGGCAACCCTGCTTACATGGAAGGAAGTTCGCAACTTGGACGCTGTGTCAGGCAGTAATGGATTAGCAATGACTATAGCCTGACAAGCGTGTTTCATTTGTTTTTTTATGTTTTTTTTTTCATTCTTTAACCTCCATACGTGTCCGCCTTTCCAAATACACGCTTATAGATTCTAGTTAAGCGCTTGTGTGGAATCTTTCTTGCTGTCCGTGTGTAACCTTGAGCTTCCAAAGAAGAGGAGAGGTCGGCCCAAAAAGTGGGCTGCTAGCCTGCTACTCCTCACGGGCGCAGAGAGAAAAGGGAGACACTCTATAACGACTAGAGACCGGATTGTAGGCAAATGCCTATATTAACGCCATACAGTTCAAGAGCTCCTGTCGCAGAAATTCCGGCATCGGTGTCGTTGGTTGTGAGCGAAAAATCATCATCTTGTCCTTGACCGAAAATTCGAGAAAAATTCAAATAAAATGAATAATAAAAATTTTTGGGTCCAAGTGACGATCGAACCCAGGCCACATGGGTGTAAAGCAGGTGTCCTACCACATAGCCAAGCGTCTACTTCGAAATAAAAGAAAAAACTTCCTCTGTTCTGAAATGCAGTGACATGCTTTACAAATACACGCGTCCTGTACATGGGCGTCACAATACAACATGCAATATCGCAATAATATTGCGTGGCACAAGCGGACACTACCATCGGGTGTCAAAATACGCGAACATCACACCGACATCGTGGTTTAAAGCCGACCGCCAATAACCAAGGCACCCACGTTACTACGCGTATTCCATTAAGACCACGTAGTGGGTACAAAGCAACTTCGACAACATTTCACGAGCATAATTGCTCGTGGTGTAAAGAATGCTGCCCATTACATAGAATGCACTAAGTGTTTGAAGTACACACAAGGGACAGGATATCGTTATCGCGTACAACTCTTAAAGGCGAAGCTAAAGGGCTCTCCCAATTTCTGTTCCTTATCAAGGTGGACGATTGGGCCAGTTGGGGATTCATGATCGACGTATGTATACTGCGCGGTAGTAAACACGGACAACAAGAAAACACAAAGACAAGCGCAGACTATCAACTGAAGGTTTATTTTCAAGAAACCACATATATATGACTGAAACAAAAAAAGAATACACAAAAACCTACAAAAATGATGATTTACTCCTAACAATCAACAAAACTTGAACATTTGATGAAAGCAGATTCATGATCCATGTGCGCCACTTGCCAGATACCGTAGCTCTTTATCTAGGAGAGCTAACGACGGTTTGCTTACGCAGTTTCCTGGTTCCCGTGACATTTTTTCCGCTTCGACGATCGTACGGGTATGATCGTCTTTGTGCCTATAGACCGTGCTTTCGAAATGCGCATGGCAGCCACACTTACTGACATGCTGAGCCAAAAAAACCTTCATTGCCATTGCGTACATTGCGTGCGTGCTCGCGCGAGGCGCAGGTGTGCTACATAGGACAGACTGGGAGATGCCTAAATGAGCGCCTGCGCGAGCACGCACGCAATGTACGCAATGGCAATGAAAGGTTTTTTGGCAGCATGTCGGTAAAGTGTGGCGCTATGCGCATTTCAGCACTAGAGGCACAAAGACGATCATACCCGTATGATCATCGAAGCGGAAAAAATGTCACGAAACAAGGAAAACTGCGTAAGCAAACTGTCGTTAGCTCTCCTAGATAAAGAGCTACGGTATCTGGCAAGTGGCGCACATGGATCATGAATCTGCTTTTATCAAGTGTTCAAGTTTTGTTGATTGTTAGGAGCTAAATCATCATTTTTTGTAGGTTTTTGTGTATTCTTTTTCTGTTTCAGTCATATATATTGTCGCAGGTTATAAAACACAGGGGCTTTATTC
>JALIZH010002501.1:0-58683 GCA_030522465.1 Rhipicephalus appendiculatus
TTTAAAAACCGACTGCTCGCGCTGCACGACCATTCACTGGCCACCCCGTATATATGGCACTGGATCTTGACCTGCAAGGTAGTGCCGGTGGGAGATTTCTCCTGTGCGTTGTCGAACGATAAAAATTCCCAGCGTGCGCGTTAACTAAAAGCGGACTGCGGGTCTCTGGGTCCAGTCCGAGTCTTCTGTCTCTCATTGCCCATTAGCAGCGATTGGCATGTTCCAGTAGGAAACACCGGTCCATCACTGCGTGCTTTGCGCCTCCCCATGTTTCTCTCCTGCGCAACGCTGCGATGAGCGCCAGCGTCAACGCCGCCAGTGTAAGCGTTAGCGCCCGCTGCTTCGCATCTACACATGGTTCCCTTTAGCGGGAGATGGTGTAATCTTTAAGGCGAAAGCCTTGAATGTCTCATGCTCACGTCCGTCCGGTGTCCATCCGACATCCGTCCGCCCAGTCCGGCGTCCAGAACGTCCGTCTGTCCGTCCGTCTGTCTGTCTGTCCGTCTGTCCGTCCGTCCGTCCGTCCGTCCATCCATCCGTCTGTCCTTCCGTCCGTCCGTCCGTCCGTCCGTCCATCCGTCCATGTCCGTCCGTCCGTCCATCCGAGATCTGGCACGGAGCCAGGTGGCCGCCGGGATGCGCAAACGGACGCCGGTCGCGTCGGACTCTATAGCGCTCGCGCTTTGCTTGCGTAGCGTCGCTGTGTCCTAGAGTTTGCAATCATTCTGACCGACGCCGTCTCAATGGACCCAGGCGTTCACGGAATACACTTTCGAATTTACAAAGGGTCCGTCAATTTAAGAGCTGGAACGCGGATGGCGTTTGCACGATGCGCAAAGCGCGAGAAAATACTAACGCATGCGAACGGAGGAAGATGAGTCTCGCGTCTCGCTGCGATTCGCGGTAAAAAATTAAAAAAGAAGAAAACACGCACACATTCGGTTTGTGTGTTATCCCACTGAGAGTGTAAAAGAAAAAAGACATGCCATAATCAGTGGAATGGCCACACGCTTTCGCCGAACACACTTTGGAATCTACAAAGTGTCCTTCAATTTTTATAGCACGTATTCGCAAAATTCTTGCGGCAGCATGTTCACATAGCAAAAGTGCGCATATTTCTCTTCATTATAATTTTTGTACCTCGGGGTTGTTTAGTGGCCCTTTAAAAATATTTTTGCATTAAAATAATAATAAGCTTTCATGTGTGCTATCCCAAAATCATTTGATCCTACCAGTCACAAAGATCTCCTTAACACACAACGAACATGATGAGTGTGCACGACTGTATTCACGACCTCACACGCTGCTATAGTATACATGTGATACACAGAGTAATAAGTCTCGTGAAAACGGCGTACTGGAAATTGGAGACAAGGAAATTGACCGATATCAGGGAAGTGTATCAGGATCATTTCTAGTGTGCGCTTCAATTGACGACTTAAGGTGTTGCGTGAAGACCGCAATTTTCTGTTTCAATGTCACGCTGGTAAGGCGGTATGATGAAAAAACGAAAAGAAGAAACGCAGACCAAAATGAAAAGGTTTAAAATAGTAATTAACGAAGTTTTGGCTTCTGTACGGAAGTCTTGTTCACATAAAAAGTGAACAAGACTTCGTTTATTACTGTTTTAAACCTTTTCATTTTTGTCGGCGTTTCTTCTTTTCGTTTCTTCATTATGCGTCTTCCCGACCGGTCGATTGATCGTCAAACCATGGACTGGTAACACAGTATTGTTCATTTTAAACAGACTAAACAAAAGACGTCATCCGAGAACGTGTTCTACCTCATTTTTTCCTCATGGGTGAAGCAAAAGCGTGTGGTATCATGCGGGTTGCAAGATATGGCAAAGCAAAATTCAGTGGTTCAAGTTACGCAGCACTCGTACCTCTCTCATGTGATGCAAGCTTCGACCGATGTATTCGTACAGCTGCTCCGCAGTGATCATTCCGTCATCTGACAGCTTGAGTTCAGCAGCTTTAGCAGCAGCCTTATCGAAGTCTTTCCAACTAGAAAGCATCAACTGCGAAATAAAATCCATCACAGTTTAGCGGAAAGGAATGCACGGCAAAAAGAAAATGGAAAAGCTAAAAGTTTCATTCATCAGGCAAGAAGACTTAAGAAACAAGTCGTATTGGGACAGTCTTCAATCATGTGCGCTTTTGTATTCGGCCGCGTGACTTCGCTTGCGATATGGCAATCATTCACACAGCTAACTCCGTAAATCTTTAAATTTCTATGTTCACCAGCGCTTGAGCCAACAAAATGAGCGCTGTAACATTATCTGAAGGTAAATACTGTTTAACAGTTCTATGCAACATGCTTGTATGATCCGATTGTCATTGTACATGCTGTACTTTTCGGCAGTTTTCACCACTACCTTGTTGAAATTATTCGTACGCACTTCGAACTTACAAGTCAAGCGAAGTGAGGTTTCACCTAAGCGTTATTATGATACATTAACGCTTAATCTAAAGGTTGGCTTCTGTTTAGAAGTCACGTTTATGTCCTGTAATACCTCAGTTAAAATTCGTACTTTCTCTCTTTCAGCGAGAAACACAGATGACAGGTAGAAGGACGTGCGGATCGGAGGACGTTTTACCAAGTGTACAATGTGTTCACGTAAGAGAAGTTTTTTTTTCCTGCATTCAGTGTATTGAGGCGTAAATCTAAAAAATTCGTTGTTCTCGCCACCACGCACTTTGTTATTGGAATGGAAGCTACCTGCTCACGAGCAAAACTGTTTACTAAATAGTACCTGTTCTCGGACAACGTGGTCCTACGCCTGATTTTGGGCACTCGCCCCAAATTTCATCCTACCCGATAGAGCGAATTCGCTCATTGGCGCGGTAAAATAACGTCCTTCGATTTTAGGTTACCGATTATCGAAAAGCGTTCGCAACTTGATTCCCGCTACTGAACTTATTAGCTACGCCTCAAACGCTTGCTTAGGAATAAATTGCGTGCAGAAAGAAAAGCAAAATTACAATTTACATCTTTGGTATTGTTTGGAAAATGATGGTATGGTGTTTCTGTTCAGACAAGTCGACTAAGGAGAGATATATAAATCTGTTGATCGTTTGTTCGTTTAATTGCTGGTTTGGTGTACTTAACCAAGTTAAAAATTTCCCTGTGTAATGCAACGGCTCCCTTACTGATTGCGAGTAGGAATGTCTGCAATAAATTATCGATGTTCCAATATCAATGGTAATATTTATTCACTAGGCCAATTACATTGTGTTTTGAAACCTAACTGAGCAATCCATTCGCGCAAAAATTTGATATTAATCTCCTAAACTGCGGTATTGATGGTTAGACCAATCAATATTCAGTACCGGAACAGGACTCAGTATTCAGTACCGAAACAGTTAAGGGAACACGAAGGAACGCCAAGTCCTTTAAGGCGGCTTTGGGAGGCTGTGCTTTCCGATGTCACATACAGAAGCCTTAGCGGAGCGAGACCTCTTCCGCAAAACCGTGTAATTCATCATAATGCACCGAATTTTTAATGTTTTCATAGAATAAGACTTCATGGGGGACAATAGTCAAAAAGAATGAAAAAAGATTCAAAGTGAAAGAAACAGACAAAAACTTGGAGGACGCTTGAGCTTCATCTTCAAGAGTAGAAGGCGATAGCGTAATCGGGCCCCATGCGCATCGCCTTCTCAATAGCTAAACTTGATTCGGTTCTCGTTGCACGCCTAAACCACGCCGCAAGAAAACGACCGTCTGTGCGCGTAATATTGGCTGTTACAAACTATCCTAGAATGCCTACTGCAAGCACAGTTGCGCCTTGCCCACTACGCCACAATTCTTCCGTTCGCGAATCAGCTAAGGGCCCACTACACGTCCTTAAGGCAACACGCGAACCTACGCAGGTGCTAACTTTGTTGATGCTTTAGCGGATGATGGTCATTTGATATGTCGGAGCGCTTTGAAATTAGTGGGCCTTTAAAGCACCCATTTATATGCATTCTAGAAAGGGGAAAAGACGGTGGAGAGGTAGAAGATTTTCCTCAGGGCGCACATGCCCTGATTTGTCAAATATTGTGGAACGCTCAACTGCAGAGATAGTTAATCTCTGTAAGTGTGATAGATGGGGAGCTGATACTTGAAGGACCTTCAACATGAATGGCGAAGGCTTCATATATTTGGCGGGCGCAGTCATCTCGGTACCGGCGCACGATGCGTGTCTGGTGAAAGTTTGGGGTGTACCCACATGTGTATTACAAGAGACCCTCCATGCCTAGAGCTGCTCTTCTTACCTTGTAGCAATATCTACACGTTATTGCGAAATGCAGGCTAGCCGCTCTAAAGAGAAGCAAAAAAAGCAATCGAAACTTGTTCTCTATTATGGCTATTTCCTTCAAAATAGAAAAGGTACTCGCCTTCAAGGTGAAGAATATCTGCTCTGGAAGTTTCGTTCTCTTCAGCTGCCTGACTCTCTGCACGCCATTTGCCACTTCGGCGCTCACGTCGCGTCCCATGATGCTGTACATGAGTGACTGGTCGAGAAGCGATGACCCAGGACCCGTACGACGTTGCCCCTGGAGTGTAAAAAAAAAGAAGAAACGAAAAGCGTATGTCCCAGACAGCATCTCTTAGTTTTAATTTTAGCTCAGGTATTTATCGTGAAGACCTTATGAAAGGCATTAACATGGAATCGATGTGAGGGAGGGGGGGGGGGGGGGTGACAAGGCGGCAGAAAACTAATGGCACAGGTACGTATGCAACAAATGAAGTAAGACAATCCGCACAATTAAGCAAGCCAACAAAATTCAAGGAAACAAATAATTTACGAATGATGGCGAGAAGACAAAGAAAGGGATAATAAAACAATCAAAAGAATATAATCATGATTTACCAGGTAGGCTTGGTAACGCTGCAAGTAAACTTGGCGCCCATACATAGCGGTGTAAGTTGTCTCTACAGGCAAAGATAGCTCCAACAATGATGTGAACGGATTGTGGGAATGTCGACAGCCCAGAGATGTTTTGTCAGTTATGCACTGAAAACTGTCTCGTGCCACTGGGCCATGCACTTTCTGCATAAATATCAAAATTGCTTGTTTACGCATTAGTCCGGTCATCACTTGAATTAAAAGTCCAGGGCTTGTATTTGCAGGCCACTAATTTTTGCTAAATAGTAATACTTTGTTACCGTTCACGAAAGTAATTTGTAACTAAGTACAACGGGTTGCACTGCAGCGCTTTTCTCTTACTTTGTTTGCTACGTTATCTGTACCAACTTGTCTAGGCGGTGTTTCGAACGAATATCCAAACTTACCACTTGAACGTTACGGAGGAAAATTTACAGAAAACATAGATACGGCGGACCATGCCACATGCAGCACTGCAGACCTTTCAATTGTGTTCATACATGCTTAAAAACGAGCGCGTAACAGTGGTGTCTGTATGTGCCACAACAATAATCCCTGCATGTCGCAAGCCTTTACTGGCTTTATCACCTCAGGCCCAGTACCACATCACGAACGGCATTCGTGTTATTAGCATTACATAGTATTTTTGATAAGAAAGGGGCCAGTACTGAGTTTTTAAGACAAGAAACGCAAAAAGCGAGGTGACGACTACAGCCATTTTTACGCTGTTTTTTTTTTGTTTTGTTGTTGTTGTTGTTGTTACAGTGTATCAGACTGCCAAGCACCAGCAATGAATTTCCAATAAAGGACGATCCTCAGCTACTCAAGCGTGAGGGAACAACCACACGCCATAAATGTGTGAGAAAAATTTTGAAAAAGAATGTGCTGCCTAGGTATTGATATTCGTTATGGCGAGCATAATGTAGCAGGAGTAAGGCGGTAGAAAGGCCAAGAAGCCCTTTCGATCAGCATTAGTGGATGTTAACCACCCCCCAACTACCACGGCATGTTTACCTTCCTTTACCAATCTTTATCTAAACGCTATGCGTTTAGATAAAGATTGACTCTTCGGCACTCGTGCATCCTACAAGCTATAAGGATCACAAATATGTGGCAAATAAAAACAGGTTAACAGACAGCTGGAAGGCAATTATATATATATATATATATATATATATATATATATATATATATATATATATATATATATATATATATATATATATATATACATACACGTAAAAGCCTTAGAAACATGGCGTTAGAAATTTGCCCTATAGAGTATACCACACTTCTCTCTACAAAACTTCACACTCCTATAACGTATGCTCGAAATTTGTACCACTCAGATGACAATATCTGTTCTGTTCCCATATAAGTCACGTCTCTCAATGGAGTCAGTACCAGGTACTCAAACATATCTGAGACGTTATAAATGCTAACATATTTTCCTGCTATTTAATTTATGTTATGCGAAGCTAATGTAGGACTTACCAAAGTGCACGCGATATTTGTTCGTCGGGAAGAAACTTCTAAAGTAATTGTTATGTGCAATATTACATTTCCACCACAACGGCAAGTATTCTAAGCCAGCACTTAAAAGCTGGCTGTAAGAAGAAGGTATATAGATTCGACGGTAAAATACGAAAAACATTTTATACCTATAATTGGATCCACATAATACATAGACCTATATTTCTTTTGGGTGTGCACACTTCGATATTTTTGTTGATTTAGTGTTGCATTTCACAGATGTTCGCGCTTTCAATGGTGCCGCCTAGTCATCATCGCATGACAAATTAACTCTTATTCTGAGTAGTAAATCACAGGAGGCGTAAAACATCACAGAGATTAGCTTTCAGAATGCAGGTAATTGGACTAATGAAGAAAGTAGGCAAACATACAATAGAAGACGCGCACAGTCGAGTAAGTAAATGGTAATGTTTAAGAGACACTTAAAACACTCGCATAAGTTGCACGCCCATCATAATAAAACGTATGAACACGCAACCAAACAAGTGTCAACTGCACACCTCTAGAATAAGGTTAATGTAATTTCACTGGTATTAAGGTAGAGGTAACTCGACTAGTAATTCTCTACGTATTAACAGCGGAACTGTTCTAGGCCTGGGCTGGACGGGAGAGGAGTGTCCGGGGTAGTCACGCTCATGTTTCCCAGAATCACCCATAGATGGCGTAACTTCCAATGTCGAGGACGAAACGGTAGTCGCATATTGACACTGGGAAGCGCATCTCGAGCGTGAATAGAGCCTAAAGTCACTGGAACAGGAGCGGGTGTGGCAAGAGCTTCCACAAGTCCTTTTCCACGCATCTTTACTCTACACGTAACGTAATTGCAGAAACCCGCACAAAATCACAAAATATGACATAAATGACAAGGGAAATACAGGAGAGCCGCAGCTCTGCTATTTCCTCCAGGTTTCACACTGTATGAAACTGGGGATAAGCTTTTTTTTCTGCACTTGAACTTACGTCAGAGAGCCACATGAAATAGTTGTACCGCTGCAGGGGCATCCACAAGGAATGATACTGCGTTGGGTCCGGGTCACAGGCTCGCACCAAACGTAGGCATATGTCCTGCCGAGAAGAGGCACGATTATTTATACACTCCATTCCGCAGGACCACATTGTCAGTTAAAAATTGGCGGACGCTTGAGCTTCGCCTCAAGAGTAGTACGCGACAGCGTAATAGAGCCCTGTGCGCATCACCTTCTCAATCGGTTGCCTCACATCATTTCTCGGTGGACACCTCAACCATGGCCACAAGGAGAGGAACTTCTGTATGAGTTACGTTGGCCGTTTAAAATTATCCTAGACTGCGTACTGCAAGTGCAGTTGCGAAGTTGCTTCTTTCTGCGCATCAGCGAAGTACCCACTACGCGTCCCGAAAAAAAAAAGGACACTTGAACTTACACAGCTGCTAACTTTGTTGATGATTTTGCTGATGATGATGATGACATATGTCTGAGCGCTTTATAATGCTCCTCATTCGTTGTGCAATTCACAAGTCTTGACGCCTGGCGCCATTCTATGCTTCTGCCGCGCAACATTACATGACCCCTCGCATTACATGGTATTCCATGTAGGGTTTTGTAGGAAGTATTTCCTAGTAATGACACGCCTGTCTGGCAGAGCACCTGCTTGCCACGAAGGAGGCCTCGGTTCGATTCCGTCTTGCACCGAAGTTCTATTACTATTCATTTAGTTGTGTCTCTACCAAATTTTCGCTCACGAACAACGTTGATTTTTCGCTCACAACCAACGAAGCCAACGTCGACAACAAAATTTTTTGTGAAACGAGCTCTTTAACGCTATCGCATTAAAACATCTCCGTTATATCCCTGGTTTGCTTTAAAAAGCTTGTAATTGCTGGAAGAAATTGCACTTCTGGTTGGAAGCAAATAGAGGTTTAACCAATACCATAACTTGTAGAAGTGAGAAAAGATCAAGTGTCACCGTTAAAAAATCATTCTAGCATGATATGGCCTTGCGCGCATTTTTTTTATTAGCAAGAATTTTCAGAGGTTTACATTGAATGCATGACAAGAGCCCCCATTTGTTTTATAGTACGGATGACCTAAAGGGCGATTTCAGAGTGGAAGCAGCGAGCAATGAAATGAAATTCTTGTCGATTCAGAAATATTCTGTATAATATGTCCTTTTACAAAAATTTTATATGACTTTGAAAGCACCATTGCGATCGTGTTGAGGAATGCACGATTTCGATGGCTTGCTCATCTCTTCCTTAAATCAATGCGATATGTTGCAATTATAATTTCTCCCGCAATCCCCAAAATTAATACAAGCTAATTATTCCTCGCCATCGCATCCGGCTGAAAACAAACAAACGACCGCCACTGCTTGCCGAACAATCATTTTCTTTTCGACACAATGTATATTTTAAAGGAGCAAAAGCCTTAAAGGGCCCTGCGACACAATTTGAGCATGTATTTTTCATCGGTTCTTCTGGTGCTGTGGCATGCATTGTTCGTTTTTTATTTGCTTGACGCGACAAGTAGCGTGTAATATTCATATATTGGTAGCATACGAGTGAATGCTACAAACAATAACAACCCCTTTCACACTTTCTCAGAAAGAGATAATTTACGTTTCTAAATGATGTATTTTCAGAACAAAGAACACGGCACTTAGTCGGCGAAGGCGGCTATGGCACGCCAGCAACTAAAGGTAGAAACTCATGCAGCGTTTTTAGCGAGCCAGAAATGCGATATGCGGCGGACGCCGCCGTTGCCGTAAACGTGTCTTCCATGCAAGCCGAGAAGTGTCCCCGCCAAAAGAGTATGTATCTTACGCAGTGGGACCATGGGAGCGTGTGCTACCCGATGCACGTGGTTTCGCCGTAATCATGGTAACGACGCCGTCAAAAAGTGCGTTAGCGAGGTACTGTGTGAAGGCCACCATGAGGCTACATTTCCATTATGTCTTTATGAGACGCGTGCGGTGAGTGGAAACAACGTTTGACGTCAGTAGGAGAGTGAAATGCGAAAGGGAACGTTGCCCATCGTCGTCTGCTGGAGTTTTGAACTTTGAGGACTCATAACTTCACTTCTCCTGCACCAGTTTGCATTATTCTTATTGCATTCGTCTCGGCATTCATTACTACACGCGTTCCGGTGCTAAATAAGGCTGTCGCAAAAGTGGCACCTTTAACAAATACAATTGTTATAATACGTTACGATTAAAGATTTCAGAAGAGGCTTCTCCCAGGTGACCGAAATGCGGCTGCCGATTGCCTCCGTGAGTGAATGGTCCTACTCATGGATCCGGCAATGTTCACCGGCGACGGAGTCACCGTCTGTACGGCTCATGACGCCGGTCTAGAGCACGAAATAATCGGCACAGGCTTGGGTGCATCTGCCACTGAGAGGAAACTCCACTGCCATTTGATGTTGTATCCAACTACAGGAACACCGACTACGGTCGAAGGCATAATTCGCAAGAAACGCAAGGATATTCAGGAATAGATCTGTGAAGATCAACAGGATGTGACATAAAAAACATACTTGATGACGCTTCGCAACATACACGTGCACGTGAAAGAAGCTGTATTTTGAAGACTATGATACTCATATCATGCTCATTTCTTACGCCCATTAAGAAGCGGACAGACACAACGGACTGCCGGACGGAAGTTTAAAGGCCTTAGAAGGACGCGGAGCGACCGTATGACGCTCCTTTTGCTCTCTCCCAAATTAACAAAATAGCATCGCCATCATCCCGACTTACGCTTGGAGCGTATGAGTCTGGTGTTCTCCGTGCTGTCGAAAATCTATACCTACGTAGCGTGTTACCTTCCACAAAAAATAACATCTGTTTGTAATGAAAGAACCTGCACATATATGTATTTCAGGCGTTCGCTTGAACAGCCATTAGATAAAATCCAGATTATTGGATCGGCAGAGAATACTACAGCGCTATTTTCTGACATTTGTCCACGTTCAGCTGGGATGTCTTTCGAGGCAAGTACGATCACACGACACTGGACACGGCGCGCGAAGAAAGGAGTTGCCTGTATTTTTGTATGGCGCAGTAAGTCCCCAGGTATTTCAAAATGGCATGGGCCTCCGCTGCAGCGACGCCATTCCGGTGCGGTCTACCGTCTGAGCCATGCCGAATAGTAAGGCGTCGATGCAAAATTCAAGGTCGGATCAGCACGAATTTTTCATCAACTGGGAAGCTTTCTCTTGTGAAGCGGGAAAATTCTGATGGCTTTCCCTGCGGCTTCGTGCTACGAACAGGTGCAGAGAATTTTTCCTTTCTTGGCGGTTATTCCTCCGCTTAGCTGGCCTTCGCTCAGCTAACCTCTGTCTACGGCAAAACCAAGTGTGCAATAAATGCGATTGCATATATCACCTTGCAATATGTTTCTATGCCAACGCGGATGAAGGAGTAGCTCAGTGGAGACGTTGCACCAGGAAGCACTTCTCTGAAACAACAAAAGCAAAAATAAAAAAGCTTTTCAAATAGCACGAGAAATTCCCAAACACAGTAACACTGCGGTCAGCGCTCAACGGCGCTAATGGAGAAGAGCTATGTGCAAGCCACCGCGGGCGTGCTCACAAGGAGTGGCCGTGGCTGTTATCACCATATCATCTTTACATCTGATATATTAAATGCGAAGCATTTCTTTGCGTACTGCAGGCACATTTTAGCGTTTCTATCTACGTATCTATCTATCTATCTATCTATCTATCTGGCCGCCTACGTCTGGGTGACCTCGTGATTACCCTTTTAACTTGGGGTAGACCAAAATTAGTATGTGAGAATAAGATGGTTTGACGAATATGACTCGCTGGTCGTGACATGAATAATGACAATCCCGTCGCGTACGTCGTCAAACTCTTTCGGGCAAATCCTGTGGCACATACCCCGGGGCGGGTATGTGCCAGAGGTATGCGGGTATGTGCCACAGGTGATTGACAGTTTAGACAACCCAGGAGCGGCGAGATAAACATTGGTACTTTTAACGCCAGAGCGTTAAAAAGCGGACGCCATCAGCAGCGTTGACCAGACGAATGCAAATAATAAACGTCAGGGTCCCAACAGGAATCGAACCCAAGCATTCTGCGTGGCAATGAAGCATTCTACCACAGAGCCACGTCAGGTCTCGGAACTGCTTTTCGAATAGACCCTAATGTTCGTGAAACGTCAATTGTCGTTGCAGTGCTGGCTATCCAATTTTATAAACATTACATATGTACTCCGATGATACAGCCGTCACGCCGGGTTAACATCAATTATATTAAAGCGCCATCCACTGAAGTTGATATATGTTGCAGTGTCCAGGACTACCATCCCCGCGAGCACAAGCTCTACATATCAGTTTACCGCTTCTGGTGTTGCTACTGCCCATGTTGCTGTTGGCATCGTTACGGAACTGTCAACAACTTGTTATGCAAAACATATGCGACTGTTGAACATATATGTCTGTGTGTACAACATTTGTACATATCTTTAGCGTAATTTCCTAATGTTTCGCTCAATAAAACATTACAACACAGTCACCTTCCCTCCGCATGCTTCACATAACATCGATTCCCAAGGTACGTGGAATCTGCCAAATTTTTTATCTTAGGCTATATCGCCACTGCTGCCCCGTATCATCACTTAGTCGGACCGGCAGCGACATTCTTTAATGTGCAAACTTATGGTCATGCCCGATTTTTGACAATAAGGACTGCCGAGAAACCCTGATGTTGCATTACAAGAATTGTTTCCCTTGTTAATCACCGGAAAGCTGGGGGGCCAATGGCAGGCCGTTGTGAGATGCACGTCATTGCTTCATTTTTGCATCCGGTGCGGAACTTGTTTTCTTTCTGACTCAGTCAATGGAGGGGGGAGGGGGGGGTTCTATGGGGGAAACTTGCCCCTTCCCCCCTCCCTTTTCCTTATGTAAAACCACGCGCATACATGCTTACGCAAGCGACTATGCAAGAATGTACTGTATACCTAACATGTAATATAGATAGCACCTACGCCAATAAAAAAAACAAGCGCGTTTCTCAGCGATAAAGTTCTCAAGACCTCCTCAGTATTTATTTATTTATTTATTTATTTATTTATTTATTTATTTATTTATTTATTTATTTATTTCAAATGCATGACACAGCTTCGTTGGGTACTCGGTGACGAATTTTTTTCCCTGCATTTTGCTAGTTAACGAACATATTTCCGGGAACATAGCAGTGATTGTTCCAGTCTTTTAGCAAAATTTGAAGAAAGCTGCTTAATTTGGTTCCTAATAAGAGTTATCTTAATATTCCGTATGTATTTCTAGCCCGGGGGAATGCGCCTTTTTTAATGATCATACGTGAAGCCAAACTTCGATAGAAATATTTATTGTAGCAAGTCACAGTGTTACCTACTACAGCGACATTACTACGATGGCTATCCTGACAAAGCGCCAATAACGTTTATAACCATTCAATAAGCGTCTATTGCATGACTGCAGCTGCACGGAATCGAACGAGAAGGGGTTAGGAAGAGAGAAAAAAAAGGCATGTGTTTTTTTCATAAGGAAGCTTAAGAGAGGCGTCCAAATGATCGCGCTTTTTGCTTGTTTTTTTTTTCAGCATAACAAGTGCCTGGGCGCCAAAATGTTCAGTACATGTAGGGCAGCATACATAGCTGTTTTAAAAGTATCCATGACTTACGACATGTTTGCCTTGCAGAGTACCTCCTTCTCGCACTTAAGGCCGTTGTCGAATTCATGGATCATTTCACAGTCAGACTCCCTGAAGAAGGTTGTAACCGGCCGACACTGAATGGGCAGAAGTTTATTAATGAAACTCATTATCCAGCATGCGATATTTCAGTTACATTGCAAAATTTGCGACAATTCACTTACCTGCAGCATGAAGAACCGCCCATTGCTGATCGCCCACTCGATATCCTGTGGTGTTGTGTAAGTCTTTTCAATCTGCAGAAAATCAAGTACTACGAGTGAACGATTCCATCGCCGTGGTATCGCTGCGAGCGAATTCCGTGTTTTCAACAAAAGGTAAGAAGACAAGTTATAAAGTGCGCATGGTAACTGAAGGAAGGTTTGTCATGACAGCCTATTTGAAAGTCGCGGGGGCTAACTTCGGCCAACAAACTTCTATAAGCAGCGTTTTTTTTGGGTCCTTGACACTTAATGGAGCTTACAAGGGTTCCCTGGGACCAACATGCTTTAGAAGCTATAATATAGACGATGAATAAGAGCGGGCCGAGTATATTGCCTTGGCGCACCCTGGACTTACGGCATTTAGTCTTTGAATTAAAAGTGTCATTCGTAAAAAATCGACTTCTATGCTCAAGGTAGGAACGCAGAAGATCATTGGACCTCCCACGCACGTCATAATGTTCTAGCTTGTACAGTAGTAGATTATGTTGCATACAATCAAAAACTTTTGAGAAGACGCTGTTACATGGAGTACTGTACTTTTGTGTTCAAAGGCATCTATTGCGAATTCTTTTTCAGCAAGTAGAGCTTGTTCTGTGAATTTCCGTTTCAAGAAACTCTACTTGACCAACGAAATGATAGAGTGTTTCCTCAAGAAGGGAAAAAGTCGTGCGTTCATAATCTTTCCCAGGCCTTTCGACAACACTGGGAGTATAAAAATTGGTCTAAAATTCCGAAAATCATTTTGATCCCCCCTGCTATTCGATTAAATAAATTAAATAAATTACCGGTTATTCCAAACAGCAGATACTCCATCTTAAACCAAATATATTGTGTACCGCTATTGTGTACCGCTATTTGTTGCTGTCACCACACGAATCATGGAAGTAGCATCAATGCTATTGATGTCAGTCTGCTTGCCCCTCGCTTTTGCAACCTGGTGGCCATGCATTTACCAACACTCGTTAAGCTCGGGACTGAAGGCAGGGCGATCCAAACACATAATTTCAATGTCCCGCTTCTTAGTGTACTTCTGAAGAATTCACCATATCTTACCTGTGTGCCGATGAAAGCCAATGTCTCAACGTCTTCTTTTGATATGCACGCACTGCGTGCTTTTTCCTCACTGACCGGCGCCGTGACAACGCCATCGCTGTCTGCAAGAGGAATCGAAAGATCGAAATGCTTCAATAAGCTCAAAAATTTCATTAAACGTCGCGGGCACTCTAGGCAGGATTTCACGAGCGCCTTGGTTTTTTCGCAATCAGGTTCTCGCGGATGCGCCCCTCATTTCGACGCTTTGTGATAGAACGATAAGGTGTACTCCGATATTGCTTTTTAGAACCTGCATGTTAAAAGCTGGTTTTACAAGAGAAATAAAATGAGAATGCGTTCAAGATGTCAATATATGCGTTCAAGATAGCCCGTATCAAAAAAAAAAAAACTCATTACGTTTGTATTCTTCGCAGAATATTTAACTCAATCCAGCTGCTAGACATATGCTAGAACTAAAGCTACCAGCTGCTCAAATGCGAGCTAACGAAAGAATATACTTGCAAACTCCTGCCCAGGTGTATGCCCTTCATACCACATTCGGTAGATTACGTGAGCGGTCGTTCGCAAAATACACATCCCAGGAAGCAAGACAGCCATTTGGGCTAGCGGGTTTAAGTGCGAAAATGGGGTGCACTATACAACAGAAAAATGAAGGGAGCGACGCTTGTGTCGTCCATTTCTTCTTTTGTCCCTGTTTTGTTGTGCGCCCCATTTTAGCATTTAAGATATCATTCCAGGAATTTCGGCTTCATGTTCGCATTGTTTATAGTCGCCAAATCGTTGGTGCGTTTCTTGTTGTCTGCAAGTTCATAACACCGCCCATCACTAATTAAGCAATGACTACGCGTATGTACTTGCATGATATAAAGTTCTTTGCTTTTGCTTTGTTCTTTATTTTACGCTTATGCATCGAAAGTTATCCAGCCAGTCCCCCCCTTGCATTGGCTAAGCTATGTGTCAAATTTTCTAAACATATCTCTCTATTTCAGCAATGCTGGAAGCTCCTCAATATCTGCTTCGTTTTCTATTTGCTAGTTCGATCACGTGCTCTCGAGATATGAAATGTCCTACGGGCATTATTGCTGTTCTTTGACAATGGACAACTGGCATGCATACAAAATGCGTATTTTGCAGGCTCACCGGAAGTCATCGTATAGACAGACTTGTGGCCGAGTTGTGTTGAGATGATCACAGGTCTGGACACACCTGCCCTTTTGAGGACAAACGTGTCAGGTTCCGCTGCCGCAGAGACCACTGACTGCGTGCATAAAGACACATAACTTGTGAATGACTGGAGGCACGCACAGTAACACACTCCCTTTCACACGAAAACCCCGCAACCAACAAACTCGCAGCGCAGTGTTCGAATGATTTCTTCATTTGTAATTTTTGTCAGTTCTTTTTTTTACTTTTCGTGATAATTTGTTTTTTTTTTAAATCTTGGTATTCAAGATTGTCGCTCCAGTCTCATTGCTATTGTAGCCAGCAGTGAAAACATTTACTGCGTGAATACCTTGAACTCCTCTGAACATATTGTGCCTCGGGCAACAAGATTTTTTTATTAAATTAATTAATAATTATAATATCTCGTGTTTTACGTTCCAAAACCTACGATATGATTATGAGAGATGCCGTAGTGTAGAGCTCCGGAAATTTTGACCATCTGGTGTTCTATAACGTGCACTGACATCGCACAGTACTGCTCTCCAATACGACTCAAATCTAGACGAAGATTCTGAAATATATATATTTTGTTCCGCGGTTATATTTCAACACATGGTGACCGGATCGGGTGCCTTAAGAAAAAAAAGTGCTTGAGACCAGTACCGTGTCTGTAGCTTACCCGAACAAATCGTTATTTATTGCGATAGGCAGTAAATAGTGCGAGTACCATAGAACCATGCCCCAAACATTTTATTCAGTGTGAAGGCGCGGGCCGCATTCGGCCCGCGGGCCACGTGTTTGAGACCCCTGCTCTAAAGAATCTTCGTAGTTCAACGCACATGCAAATGCCCTTGGTACCATTGCGAATGAAATACCGTAAGAACAAGGTGTGCATTGTAAATTAAAAAAATCCCCCATCTCCCGCTAAAGGGAACCATGTGTGGATGCGAAGCAGCGGGGAGATAATTAGCTTGAGCGGGAGGAAAGTCGCCGCTCTCATTTCACGGCAGTGGTCCGGGCGCTCATCGCGGCGCTGCGCAGGAGAGAGAATGAGGTGCGCGCGCTCCGTCATTTTCATACCGCGGAACTACCGTGGCGCCCCCCAGCGGAGTATGCAGCTGTCACACCACCTGTCGTTCCGTAGAGGATTCCTAGAGGAAAGGACGGGGGGCGACCGTAGGAGAGGGGACGTGCATGCGCTGTGGGGGTGTGGGACGCCGGAGCCGCTCCGTAGAGTAGAGGATTCCTAGAGGAGAGAGGGGGAGAGGACGCGGGGGGCCACTCCGTAGAGTAGACGATTCCTAGAGGAGAGAAAGGGGGTGAGCGTAGGAGAGAGAGGGGGGGACGGCACGCGCTGTGGTGGTGTGGGACGCGGGACGGACTAAGCCCCCTCCAAACACATGCAAGCAAGATTAAGGAATGGGGTCAACCTGGACGACAGACACCACCTGCCTAGCCACTGCTAAGCAGCCTCTCTGTGCTCTCGGCCATGACTCCAGGAATGGGGTCAACCTGGGCGACAGACACCACCTGCCTAGCCATTGGTAAGCAGCCTCTCTGTGTTCTTGGCCATGACTCTGATGACTGTGTTAGGGTTGACGGCCTTCATATTACTACAGTGTTCTGGTTCGCATAATGGGCGCTTCCCTACTTCATGAAAGTGGCCGGACGGGGGGACTGGGGACGGCGGACGGGGGACGCGGGAGGGACAGAGCCTCGAGCATAAGATGCTTCGCATCTAATAATTTTTTGAAGAGCTAAGCTTACCTCTCCAAGACCGTAGTTGGCGGTCACTGTGATCTGCGCTGGGCTACCAGTCAGCGGATCGCACGTGAACATGACTCCAGCGGCATTAGCATCGACCAGTTCTTGCACCACCACTGCCATCGGTACGTTCAAAGGCTGTCCGTACTGCCTGGGTTTTTATAAGTTTTGGTAGGGAAGTGAGTGTTGTTGAGAACGTTACACATAAATGTTATAACACTGGCCGAAACACATGTATATCCAGCTTGAGGCGCTACTCATACATATCGTGTCTCTTCAATATAGAGTAGCTCTTCTAGCTTTGTATTTCAACGCACTTTTTTTTTCAGAATCTTCTGAAGCTGGAGACACCAAAGAAACAAGGAAGTTTAGTTTGTCGAGCTTATCTCTGTCCTTTTTTTAAAGTCTCATGAATAATGACTATTTTTTAGCTATATGAGTCAGTTATCTGCAGTGATAAGTTCGTATTATTTGGCTCTTACATAATCACACTTGTAACCATTAGCAAAAGTAGATGATAAAACTTGTCCGCCTGTGAGTTACTTCCTTGGCATAATTGTTCCTGACGAATATTCGCGGCATTAGCGCAATAAAATATCCCCCCCCAATGCAAATAACGTGACGGTCAGCATTTCAAGCAAGTTCTTGCGAAAACTCTAAAAAACTGTATACGATTAAAAAAGTGACATGTACCCAAACAAGGTCGTTCCGTAATATATTGACATAGCTTCATATAATGTCTCCTTCATGCAAAAATGAACAGAAAAAAGCAGCACACCAGCTCACCTTTTATAGTTGATATTGGTGAAACTAAACTGTGACGCCCAGCACTTCACCACGGCGCTGATTACCTGAACGCAAACAAATACTGTGTCACTGTTTATGCATTATTCAACGAATTAAAAGCATTCAAAACATGTATATGAGCGTACTTTCTCTCTTCCACGCAGACCAAGCAGAGTTGTCATCTGACCAGCAGCTGACATGTCCTCGGAGTCTTCTCCTGTACCAAGGATGAAACAAAATATTTAATATTTAAGGCTCTCATGCTTCCTGATAGAAATGTAGGGAAAAATTGCCTCAAATGTTACCTAAGGCCGAAGATCTCACAGCAAACTTTGTGTCCACATTGAATTTTGACAAGCGCTGGGCAATCTCTTCGGCGATTTCTGCAGGCACTTCAAGGCTTTCGATGCCAGTGACTACACTGTGAAAACCATACAAGTACAAAACTTGGTGATAAAAGAAGCGACATTACGAATATCTGGCTGGCCAATCTATCTTGCGGTGCGGTTATTGAGCTTCTAGTTTGCTATTAAGGAGATGCTTATGAATTATTTAGGAGGATGCTAAGCAAGCTTTTTTTTACATAATGCACGAGAAAGCCTTCGGCAAGACACATGCTCATGAGGTGCTGCTTTCTACAAGAGGACGGTTACAAAAAAAAAGGCCTACTATAAGTCTATGTTTGCGTGTGAAGCAGCGCATGGAGACAAGGCACAAAAGGAACGAAAAAAATTGGGGGGACCCTTAAGCTTCGCCTTTAAGAGTTGAACGCGATAGCGATATCCCGTCCCTAGTGCGTACTTCAATCACTTAGTGCGTACTATGTAATGGGTAGTATGCTTTAAACCAGGAGAAATTATGCGCGGCAAATGTGGGAAATGTTTTCGAACTTGCTATGCACCCACTACGTGGTGTTAAGGGAATACGCGCAGTAGGGTGTGTGCCGTTTGTAATGGGTGGCTGGCTTTAAACTATGGAATCGTTATGATAGTCACATATTGTGACGCCCGATGGCAATGTACGCTTCTACCACGCAATATTCCTGGGATATTACATGTTATATTGCGACGCCTATATAAAGGACGCTTGCGTTTGCGAAGCATGGAAGTTATTTTCGCTGCATTTCCAAGCAGAGGAAGTTATTTTCACTATTTCCAAGCAGAGGCATGGCTGTGTGGTAGAACACCTTGCTTGCCACGCAGACAACCCGGGTTCGATCCTCACTCGGACCCGAAAATTTTTGTTTTTTATTTTATTTGCATCTTTCTCGATTTTTAGGTCACGGACAAGATGACGATTTTTCGCTCACAACCAACGACGCCGACACCGACGCCGACGCCGACGCCGGAATTTCTGCGAAACGAGCTCTTTAACGCTATCGCGTTAAAACGACAGGCCAACCGCTGCGGTTGTCCTGTCGTTTTTCGTTCCTTTTGTGCCTTGTCTCCGTGCGCAGTTTCACACGTAAACATGAACTATCACCAACTCGCCCAACTTTCGACTTTACTGAAATTACTACAAGTCTACATGTTTGCTGCTATTACAGACTTCGGTGTCAGTAATATTCTTTCTAGAGCCCAGCCATTTTAGGAGAATCTGGGTGCATGCCGTGTGAAACGCATGGTACAGTGACAGCGATATGTTTTAATTTTTGTTCACTTCGTAGTTAGACTTTAAACTGTTTTTGAATAAACTACATATAATCTGGATATGACTTCGTCCTGCAATGACTAAAACAAGCTGAGAACTCTGATGATGAAGTACATTCTGCTTTTTACATGTAAACAACAATGCTCTCCAAATATAGTCAAAGTGCGAAAAAAAAACGGCTATAAAGATCATAACCGCCTTCTTCGATGTTAACTAAATTTGTCAGTACGTATCACACACGCGCTTGAACAAATTACTTTACATGTCGAAAGTGTCAGGTCAGGCGTTTTTCCGCGTAATCAACAATTATTTTTTCACCGGAGATCGCCTTCCCATTGAACATATCAAGACGTACATCCTACGCTGTATATCTAAGCTGTATTGTAATGCAATGAACGTATAGCCACACCTCCCTAGTGCTGCACTGAAATAAAATAATTAAGAATAAGTTTCCCTAAGGGATTTTTTTTCGCAATTATTTACCAGTCCGCATTATTTTAGTGTGTTTTTTTTTGTCAACGGTTCATTCCTTACGCAAGTGAACTGTTTGAACTTGTCCAACTCATCACCTCGTCTTACTGTCTATAGTAAGTAGAAACGTTGACGACAACCGGAGCGCTGCTTTCATGAAGCAACATTTTTAAAATTTAACTGTGGCGTAAGCTGACGCCACATGTAATATAGTACTATAACTATTTTTTGCAGCACAACTCATGTTAGATGAAATGTCTACCTACCTGTTGCAGGTATCTTTTAGATCCGCTTGTGTGTCGCCCCTGCATGATAGGGACAGATTTATTTTACGTCAGCACTTTTGTCGAATACACATGCGAAAATAAGCACAACAGAAAATTAGTCTTTTCTGTCGAGTTAGGATCACAATTAGTTCGCTCATAGCCAATCTATGGGACATATAGGAGAAAAATGTACACCGAGGAAATTAAAACACTTTTATAGAATTGTGCTTGAGCATAATTTTACCGGTTCCTTAAACCCACCACCTGCTGTCCAGGCATTTATTAATAAAAAAAACAGCAAAAGAGGATTACTTTATTGTTTTGAAGACCGCTAAATGTAGGATTTTTTTTAATATTCGATAGTTTTTTAATTAGTGATTCAGCAAACAGTTTCGACATATCATAGCTCGCAACACGGCCGCTCGACAAATGTCCAGCCGGAGTACCTGGTGCCTCTTCCGCGCCTTAATCGATCCTACCCAAACTCGAACAGAGACACAAAAGCATCTCCAACGGGCGTTTCATAGCTTCGATGGAGACACAACAAAATTGGCATGTAAGCTCAGAGACCAATATCTATGCACACAGCAGGACCCCCGAGGGCCCGCGTACTCGTATGCAGGTGCCGAGAACGCGGAGCTGGATCAACTGTTCCAGTTACATGACCTGAAGGCGGTCTCTAGCAAAAATGAGGAGAGGAACGGCACCGGGAAGGGATAAAATCACAGTAAAATTACTTGCCAACCTTCCTGACTCGGCCTACACAATGCTCCTTGCATACATCAACTCCATTTGGATCGGTCCAAACGCCCCTCCCAGTTGAGTGAAAGACCGCCCTGGTCACCTTCATACCCAAAGTGGGCAAAGCCATTAGCACGGACAACCTCCGCCCCATCTCTCTTACTTCTTGTGTGGGAAAATTAATGGAGAGGATGGTGCGCGACAGGTTGTCCGTGTTTTTGGAGACCAAAAATGCATTTGCAGACACCATGTTCGGGTTCCGCCCACACCGGTCCGCGCAGGATGTCTTGCTTCAGCTCGATAGTGAGATCCTCGATCCGGTCGAGTATCCCCTGAACGACAAAATTGTGCTCGCTTTGGATCTGAAGGGGGCCTTTGATAACGTGACCCACGACATTATCCTAACACATCTCTCACAGGTGGATTGCGGCCAAAACACCTTCAACTATATTAAACAATTTCTCACTGACCGACAATCATACATTCGGATTCAGGACACTGAACATGGCCCTTACCAATTAGGCACGAGAGGGACCCCGCAGGGAGCCGTTCTCTCACCCCTCCTATTCAATCTGGCAATGTTAAGACTCCCCGCTCAGCTGGCGAAGGTCGAAGGCATACAGCATGCGCTGTATGCTGACGACATCACCATATGGGCGTCACACGGCTCGGCAGGAGACATGGAGGCCAACCTGCAGCAAGCGGCGGACATCGTGGACGACTACGCCCGTCGCTGCGGCCTTCAGTGCTCCCCGTCCAAATCAGAATTCGTACACATACACTCATCGCCAAAGTGCACCACCAAAATCGACCTCTCCCTTCACAGCGGACCTATACCGGAAACGCGACGAAATCAGAGTATTGGGGCTCTTTATACACAAAAATCGCAGAGCAGACACAACATTGGACCAAATTGCGTAAGGTGGGGGGACCAGGTGGGCCGTATGGTCCGCCGGGTTTCCAACAAGCGCAGGGGGGTTACGATGCAAAGATGCCTTGCGGCTGGCACATGAATTCGTAACCAGCCGAGTCCTGTATTCGGCTCCATATCTCCACCTGCGCAAGTTCGACGAGAATGCACTCGAAGACATTCCCCGCAAAATCTACAAGCGCGCCCTCGACCTTCCAGGTGAACACCTCCAACCAGCGCCTTTTGGGCCTGGGCATGGTGAACACCTTCAAGGAACTGCGAGAGGCGCACTTGGTAAACCAATATACTAGGCTCTCTAATACCTCATCGGGTTGCCGCCTTCTTGCCCGATTACACATCAATCACTCAATACGCACGGAAGAGCGCGTACGGATTCCGGAAGTTTGGGAACACTACCTGCATGTGCGCTCTCTTCCGGTTAACATGAGCCGAGACGACAACAGTGGACCGACGCCTCGCGCGGGCGGAAGCCTTGGCTCGCCACTACGGTCACAAATTCGGAGTGTTCTACGTGGACGCCTCCGGCCCGCACCACGGGGGTTGGTACACGGCCGCGGTCGTCCATCAAAACACCGCAGTAAAAGGACTCACTTCCCGTGCATATAACATTACGCACGCGGAGGAGATCGCCATCGCACTAGCCGCCCCAGATCAGGACTCGAAGGTCATCATAACCGACTCGAGGGGTGCCTGCTGCAATATCGCACAGGGCTACATTCCGTACCTTGCGTACAAAATTTTGCAAAACAGCGACTACCTTGGTGCCCCCCGCGCACCGAACGATCATTTGGGCTCCGGCTTACACGGGCCTCGTTGGTAATGAGGCGGCCGATGCCGCTGCCCGCGCGCTCACTCTCCGGGCACCATCCTCGACCCCTACCAATCCGGACCTCGCACCCAGTCCCGCCTACATATTAAAGGAGGTCATACAGTTTTATCAATCCGGCCATCAGATTTATCCCAAACCCTGTAAGAGTCTCACGAAGGCGGAGGAGCGAATCCTCCTTCGCCTTTATACCAAAACTCTATTGTGCCCGGCAATCATCAAACACTTCGACCCCGCTTGCACGGGGAAATGCCCGCACTGTGAGGAAAATTCCTGTGACATATTCCACATGGTGTGGGCGTGCCAAAAAACTCCAAACCTCACTCCTTTACCCAACCCATCCCGGGAGGACTGGGAGGCAGCCCTGCTCGGCTGCTCTGACCTCACGGCCTAACGGGCCTTGGTGGAGCGGGCCCGGGCCTCGGCCGACGCCAATGGGCTACCGTAAGAGGGAGCCCACCTAGTGTTTGTACGGGGAGGCCCCTTAAGGACCGCTCCCCACCCTCCCTGTCAATCTGTAAATAAATGCTTTTCAGCAGCAGCATAGCGCGCATGACGGCTTCAGGGCACCTTAGATTTATTAGGTTAACGGCCCTTTAACTTCTCCGCAGGATCACCAAAGATTTTTTCCAACACAGATGGCTATTACTTCTGTTTACAGCTAGAGCTGATTCTTCAGAGCTCCTGCAAAGCATTCAGTATGAAATGCAGTACTGGTGGGGAGTAAATAATAAAGGCCCTGCTTTGTGCCGCAAGTATATCGAGCGACAAGATATACATGGTAACGTAGTATTTCAGGCAGTCGTCAGTTTAAAGGGTACCAACGAGAAGCATGATGCCAGGCAAGAGACGTAAGTGTGCGTTGGTTATGCACAACCATATTCAAGTTATCAATATAAGAAAAATACGTAATATCAATATCGGTGTTACGGTATTCTTAGCACCAGTAAGGACGTCGAGAGTGATCTGATGAAGTAGCAAGAATTCACCTTTCTCGTGAGTCCTTGACTTTCCTTATAAGCCTTTGCATTTCTTCTCCTGAGGCAAAACGCCTGTAAGACTCGGTGGTCACTATGAATCCGCGAGGAACTGTAAACTGAAAGTGTATTGGAAACAGAATTGAAACATCTCTGTTATCACAAAAATGAGTTATCTAGTAGCTACATGACCAACGTAAAATTAGTAATCTAGTAGCTGCATGACCAACGAATTTTTTCTGCATGCACTGAATTAGATGCAATACTCTGGTACCTTCGCCAACAAATGTACCCAAAGTGCGCGAAGCTTACCGTATTCAGATCAGTAGAGATTGAGTGCAGTACAGCCAGGGACGACCCCTTGCCTCCAGTAAGGTCGGAAACTTTGCTGCGTTTGTCTTGGATATCCGAAACAAGTGGGGGCACCTTCGCGATGTCGTGCTCTGCAATGCAAGTACGAATGATAATGAAGATCCAGGGTGACCGTCACAGTTATCTGTGCGCAGACCGTATACCAGCGCACCCACGCAGTAGATAATGCGCTTTTGTCAAGGTGATCCCAAGTGCCTTATTCTTAGGCTTACTGTGACATTACTTTGTCATCACAGAAACTGGATCCCGTTTCATTGAAAAAAACAAGAAATGGTTAGTATTTGGAAGCGCACTTTTACGAATAACAGTCTCTAAGGGCTAAGCATAATTCTAGAACAACCACTGTCTCAAACCTTATAATGAAACTAAAATTTACATAAAGCGTCACGTACTCAGTACCTTTATCGACCCTTCGTGCTGGCAGGTGCTCAAACGTTCGTGATTGTTTCTTCGAAATTTGCGGTGTGGTTACTGTTTAACCGCGTTCAACAGCAAAGCAAACATTGTTGGCAACATTAAAACATTAAAAGGACTTTTTGAGGGCCTAGTTGGTGCCTATTGACGAGATTTACTTAGCGCCAGAAAACACGCAGCACACAAGAGAGACACACAAGGGACAAGCGCTACTTTCAACTGTGTATTCCGCAACGCCGTCATGAAACATATACACATACGGCACATGCGCAGATGCGTTCAACGAAACAAACAAGTGAAAAGGATATCAGATTTTCTATCTTATACATGTGTCGAGGAATTTATATTCATTCGTGTGCAGCGTGACGGAGGCTCACTGACGCACCCCGCCCCCCTTCTTCTTAATGTAAATTCCTCGACACGTGTATAAGATAGAAATTCTGACATCCTTTTCACTTGTTTGTTTCGTTGAACGCATCTGCGCATGTGCCGTATGTGTATATGTTTCATGACAACGTTGTGGAATACACAGTTGAAAGTAGCACTTTTACCTTGTGTGTCTCTCTTGTGTGCTGCGTGTTTTCTGGCGCTAAGTAAATCTCGTCAACATTAAAACACTTTTTCTTGAGCGTGCTTGATCGCATAAATGCTCGTAAGCTGCCGAAAAAAATTACAGATGGTATTCACGTTAAGACAGCCTGGCACACTCAATGTTATGAAATGATTAAGGTTGAGGTTTTCCCAACACGGAGGTTATGTACGCGTAAGCCTGAATCTGTTCTGCTTCGTCTGATAGGGTGCTCAGGAAAAAAACGGTTTTCGGTACATCGAAGCCGCACTACAAAATTTATTACAAGGAAATCTACTTCCGCTTACCTTCAATTATCTTGTGCTGGAAATGGTCAATAACGCGATGACTTGCACGCTTCCGCCTAGAAGAAATAATAGAGGGTAACCACAATCTACATTAGTTCAGATTTACGGTGACAGTGATATATATATATATATATATATATGGGTCATTCCATGCCAACTGTCCCAGAGGTGGCACTCGACCATCACAGATTTTGCCGAGAAAAATTTACACCTGTTTTGTATACCCCATGTAGTACTGTGGTCAAACATTTCTGCTCGAAAAAATTTTTCAAGACCGTGGCGCCCCCCTCGAAGTTCGCTTGCATCTGCTAAACTGTGCATAATAGAAAAATGCATATAAAATCTATATTCGTATGTAGAGCTTCGAAATGACGCTTGAGCTACTACAGAGGCTTTGTTTAATTGTGCGACTTAACCATTCCGAAATTTTTGTGTTTCGCTGCCAGCTAGGCCTTTTCAAAAACAACGAAAATCTTCAAAGTTCGCCATTTTTTCTTATGCTATCTGGAATTCTGTCTAAGCATTCTTTATAATATTGTAGTTTTCAGGAAAGTGTAGTTTTGTACAAAAATGTTTAGGGGTGAATTAGACTTCAAAACTTCCCGAAAAAAAATTGTGAAATCGAAAAAAATATGCGATTTGTCCCATATTTGACCGTATTTTTCGTACTGATGCGGTCCAAGTAAAAATCCTCTTGATGCGGCGTTTGATAGAGCACTTTCTGGCTAAGTAATGAAGAAAGTCTAATCAAATCATTTTTTGTTTTAAGGAAGAAAATAATTTTTGAAGTTGGTTCTCAGAACGCGCCCTGCATTCCTTTTGTTGCCACTTTGCCGCAAAGCACGTGGTCGCCCTTGCAGCTGATTTTTGTCACAGGAAGCGGCAATGTGCTAGATGTATGTCAGTGGCTCGTGAGTGGTTGAAAGTCTTGTTGCTTTGATGTCAAGGCCCCGAGTATTCAGTTCGCCTTACGATGTGAGCTTGCTTGGCGGGCCCATTGGGAAGTATGGACTCCGTACAGCAGCTTGCGGTATCGCTGGCACATTGGGCTACAGGGCCGTCTGCACAACTAGTATACGCAATAAAAAGTGTATACCAAATATGCGTTATTTGTTTCGGTCAGTGTACACTAGTTGTGCAGACGGCCCTGTAGGAAAATGTGCTAACGATACCGCAAGCTGCTGTACGGAGTCCATACTTCCCAATGGGCCCGCCAAGCAAGCTCACATCGTAAGGCGAACTCAATACTCGGGGCCTTGACATCAAAGCAACAAGACTTTCAACCACTCACGAGCCACTGGCATACATCTAGCACCTTGCCGCTTCCTGTGACAAAAATCAGCTGCAAGGGCGACCAGGTGCTTTGCGGCGAAGTGGCAACAAAAGGAATGCGGGGAGCGTTCTGAGGACCAAATTCAAAAATTATTTTCTTCCTTAAAACAAAAAATTATTTGATTAGGCTTTCTTCATTACTTAGCCACAAAGTGGTCTATCAAACGCCGCATCAAGAGGATTTTACTTGGACCGCATCAGTACGAAAAATACGGTCAAATATGGGACAAATCACATATCTTTTCCGATTTCACAATTTTTTTCGGGAAGATTTGAAGTTTAATTCACCCCTAAACATTTTTGTACGAAAATACACTTTCCTGAAAACTACAATATTATAAAGAATGCTTAGACAGAATTCCAGATAGAATAAGAAAAAATGGCGAACTTTGAAAATTTTTGTTGTTTTTGAAAAGGCCTAGCTGGCAGCGAAACACAAAAATTTCGGAATGGTTAAGTAGCACAACTAAACAAAGCCTCTGTAGTGCCTCAAGCGTCATTTCGAAGCTCTACATACAAATATAGATTTTATATGCATTTTTCTATTATCCACAGTTTAGCAGAAGCAAGCGAACTTCGAGGGGGCGCCACGGTCTTGAAAAAATTTTTTTCGAGCAGAAATGTTTGGCCACAGTACTCCATGGGGTATGCGAAACAGGTGTAAATTTTCTCGGCAAAATCTGTGACGGTCGAGCGCCACCTCTGGGACAGTTGGCATGGAATGACCCATATATATATATATATATATATATATATATATATATATATATATATATATATATATATATATATATATATATATATATATATATATATATTTCAAAAAAAATATAACAAGCACGTAGGAAAAATTGTCCTGGGAAGGACTGACGTTTCGGCCGCGGGACCGGCAGGCCGGTCCCATGGCCGAAACGTCAGTCCTTCCCAGAACAATTTTTCCTACGTGCTTGATATATTTTTTTTGAACTGTTACTTCCGGGTCCTATGTTATCCCTTCATTATATATATATATATATATATATATATATATATATATATATATATATATATATATATATATATGTGTGTGTGTGTGTGTGTGTGTGTGTGTGTGTTTGTGTGTGTTTAATCCTAGATGTCTTCAATTTACATAAAAAAATGATAAATACAATAAAATCGATGCATAAGAGTTGCACTCGGAGCCAGTTGGTTCACGTTACTTGATGAAATGTGCGTGCGTCTGCTTCCTTCTCATGTCCAGTGATTTTGGTGTCTTTTCTTCAAGTATCACACTATCATTTTTACTAGTGCGAATCACCTTCTATTATTGTCTTTTACTGCGATGAAAAGGCTTCCACCACAACAGGCACAAAATAAGCAGCCTCATAGCAAGAGCAACTGTAGCGACAGTAATGGAGATCAAAGCCAACAAGATTCCTGATATTGTGATAAAGACCTCTCTGAATTTTGAAAAGAAATTGTTACTTCATGAGAGGAATGGATGAATGTATCTAACGCCGTTTATGAAGCTGAGCTAGCGTACTCAGTTCTTGCGTCATCTTGCTGATGTCAATGGTGGAAGTGATATAACAGCACTAACACAGGAACAAAAGAAAGAACACGAACGGCGCAAGCGCTGTGTCATTGGTATGTTTTCTCTTTTCCCTGTATTTGCGCTGTTTTATACCTTCCACCATGAACGATATTCAACTAGCTCAATTTGCAGTTCTAATCCTGATGTCTGTATTCCTTTGATCACAGGCCAGTGGAAAGCAGTTAATTATCACTCATGGCAAACATTCTGATTACCTTTTACAGTTGTTCCATTCTAAAGTTTCTGCATATATGAACAGTTGTGCGATATCACGCACGTGTGCTGGCCTGGCCGTAATAGCTTAGCATAGCTAAAGCACGATACCACGTGTTAGATTCCCCGCCTTGGCAGGGAACAGGGGCCAAAATTTAAAAAAAATAAAATAAAAAGAAAACGCTCGTGTACATTTATTTGGTTACATGTCGAAGAAATTCAGGAAGTGAAAATTATTGCCGAAGTCCTCCCCTATACGGCGTGACGCATAATCATACCTTGGTTTTAGCACAAAAAGCCGCAGAAGTGAATTTTTTTTTCGTGTTACAGTTTCTTGGGCGCTCACCTTTTCACAGAAATTTGAAATCCAGATCCTTTCTGTCTGTCGCACTTGAGATCAGTCGCAGTTACACTAACATCCCGGCAAACCATCTCCATTCTCGTATGAAATCCTTGGTGCCACAGCTGTGACGTTGACTTGGAAGACACCAGCACCTGTCAGCAAAACAAACAAACAAAAAAAAAAAAGAAATCAATAGAACCTGCAACTTACAATGTCTGTATTTAAGGACCATCTTTGAGCTTGAGGCGTATATTTTCTGCTAGCGAAGTCCCGAATTGAGCACGCTGGTTACTTGGTGCATATGCATGATGTCTCAACTATGTCGTGGCAGGCCTATACCTAAAGCACGTGGCTTTTAAATGCGATGCATTTATTAGCCAACCAAAAGCAATTTCCTCATTTCTATCTATCTATCTATCTATCTATCTATCTATCTATCTATCTATCTATCTATCTATCTATCTATCTATCTATCTATCTATCTATCTATCTATCTATCTATCTATCTATCTATCTATCTATCTATCTATCTATCTGTCTGTCTGTCTGTCTATCTATTTATCTATCTAGCTAGCTAGCTAGCTAGCTAGCTAGATTGCTATCCAGCCGCCTGTGTCTGGGAGCTCTCACTGGAGCCTCCTTTATTGATATATACCCAAACAGGCGTAGGTGGGTATGAGTGTGTAATGAACCTGACTGACAGGTCATGGAATGAATAACATGATTAGCCTGGATGGTGCGTCATGAAATCCTTTCCCATAGACGCGTGTGGCGCAGACCCGCGAACAGCGGCACGTGGAGTGCGGGTATGCGCCTCAGGTGATTAATTATCTGTGTGAACCCAGGAACGACGGGAATGGACATTGGAAATATTAACGCGATAGCATGAGAAGTCCGTGTCAAATAAAATCTGGCGTCGGTGGCGTTGTCCGCGAGCGAAATATCTCCATGGACGCAAAGAATAAAAATCATAATTTGAGATGGAATCGAACCCACGGATTCTGGATGCCAATCAAGTACTCTAAAACAGAGGCACAGCAGTGCTTATGAAAAAGGCCCTCTATACAGGCGTTATGTCGCGGCAACCTCAATTGTACTTGCTAAGTTGGCTAGCCGATTTTCATAGACTTGTAATAAACATTCGACGTGTATTCCGATGACTCACTAAGCTGTATTCAAGCATTGCTAGACCCTCCAAGGTATACGACAACGATCGCTATATAGTTGCGACATGCATACACTAGCAATGTAGCGTGCCTTTCGTTTCGACAAACCTCCCGTCTTTCATCTAACGTGAGTGCTGACGTTACGTAGGACCATAAGTTGCCCTTTAGGCTTCAGTGTAGTCGACGTGCCTGGCAAGCTTACAATCTACAAACTACTAAATTCGCACAAAGACGTCGATGCACCTCGTAACGCTTGGCTAAAAAAAACAACAAAAAAAAACATGGCTAATTCCCTGCGTCATAAGAATCGGTATAACACGAAAGTGAAACGTGTCTTCACAGAAGTAGTTGGTTGTTTAGAGTGCATTGATATATGAGAGCTTGTGCAATGTCTATTGGTGTTTGGCAGATATAGCACTGCTTTTTGTGGACCCACCCAGGTTGACGCCTAACGGCGCATCTCCGTCCCGATGACTAACACCCATGATCCTCATTTAACCTTAGCGGTAGCTGAAGTTGTGAACATATACCTGAACACCACATATGGCGAATCCCACGAAAAGATGGCTGCAACAAGCACCTAATAAACTCTGGAAGTCAGTATGCAGTCCTTCGAAGCATCGTGAAACGCGGAGAGAAACGAAACGCGTGTCATTTGTTCCCTTTAGCCCGGCCATGATATCTCACAAACAAGGCGTTCGCAAAACGCGGTGCGACAGCCAGGCGAGCGTCGGAGAGCTATCTTTCAATATAGATGAACACTATGAGCGAGGCTTGGGTTAAAGCTGCCTGCTCTTGGTGTGTCAAAACGTTGACAAAATTACACTTCTTTTGAAAACGCGCTGAATGGGACGGTAATAGCAACGGTGCGTTGCCTGAGCTAATCGCGGAAGCCACGCATAACTTGACTCTTCCGTTTGCAGACGTATTTCCGCGACGGAAATACGCCATGAAAGTCTGCGTCGACCCCGGCATAAAACACTTTCGTGTCAGAAAAAATTAACTAATTAAAATTACCACTTAGTATTACCACTAAGTCGCGCAAAGCTTGGCACAGTGAAGCACGGGCCCGTCGACCGAGACATTTATAGCTTCGTGACGCACGGCTTCCTCCTCGGAGCACGCACTTTCATAGGACGCTATCTCGTGACTCTCTGGACACGATCGGGCGCAGCCAGGCGATGCGCTATAGAGCGGAGGTTGCCCGATGTCTCCATCGGTGTGCGTGGCTTGCGTGCTTCATCTTTCTTTCTATCTTTTTTTTCTCTCTCTTTGTACATTCTCTTTCATTGGTGTGCTCTCTGTCTCTCTTTCCTTTCTGCATTTTTCTTATTCTTTCTGTGCTACGCTTCCCTCTCTCCCCTCCTGCTTTCCCTCCCCCTCATCATCACATCT
This sequence comes from Rhipicephalus appendiculatus, assembly GCA_030522465.1. Classification (NCBI taxonomy): domain Eukaryota; kingdom Metazoa; phylum Arthropoda; class Arachnida; order Ixodida; family Ixodidae; genus Rhipicephalus; species Rhipicephalus appendiculatus. The sequence continues at coordinate 31,618 of JALIZH010002501.1, forward strand.
TTCTTCCTCATGCTCACTTCTCTTTTTCCCTCCCCCCATGCTACACCATACTATACAAAGCTAAGCACGCTAGCAGAGAGTACTATGCTGGTGTGCGTGGGTAGCCGGTTGCTTAGGACGCGCGCCTTCTGATCGAAGTTCGCATCCCGCCTCGTGAAGAATTCTTTGGGAAAGGGTTTTTCTGTTTCTTTGCATCTTTATTTCCGCGTCTCTGCCCCTCGCGTTCTTTCTTGATTTTTCTCTCTATGTACTCGATGTCTTACCCATAAGGGTTATTACAGGCCACGCCGTAGCGGTGAGTACTGGGACTTGCCCAAATTATGTGGCATATACCCGTTTTTGATGACGATAGTGGCAGGATCGGCACTTTACGGCCGGCTTAAACGGTTTCGCTGTTTACAAATACAGCATAGGCAGGTAGTACGTGACTGTTTGTACGCAATCAATTCCCACAATACATGGGATCCGCGGCAATTTTTTTTCTTTCACTTCTACTGCGTTCCCACGGGCTTTGCCCAGTTAACGTGTTCTTGCACGATACCAAGCAACCAACTACAACGCAAAATGTATGCTAAACAGATCCACGAAGTGAATGCTGATGATGGGGCGAAGCAGTGTGAATAGGATCATGAATCGTGGCCTTCTAGTTTTGTTCTGGTTAACAGCCTTTTATTTTGTTCTTGTTAACCTTTTGCTCTGTCATATGCTTTGATTGATGGGTGGCTAAATGTTGGTGTTTTTATGGTGTTGTGGCCTTTTATCTTTTTAAACCATATGCGCGCTATGTACGCTCTGTAGACGGTATTGCGCACAGATGTTTCGCCCCTGCGCTTCGACTAGGGACAACGGCGAGGCGATCCTCGACGACAACGGCCGGACATTGTGCGACCCCAAGGTGCTTCGCCCCTAAAACTAATTTTCAGAAGTCAGTGTAAAACCCCGACCGTAGCCAATGAGGGTGGCAATGTGGGCTCATTCGTATTGCATTCTACTTGACAGTAGCGCTGGCTAGAGACTGCGACAACAGAAAAAGCACACTCCACACAACAGAGCGATGTGTCTCGTTAGGCGTGCCTTTTCTGTTGTCCCTGTCTTTACCCTGCGAATCCATCAAGTAGATCCCCGACTGTATGCCTGCCATAGGAGCAGAACCGCTCCGGGTCGACGTTGAACTTGTCAATTTCCATTGCTTTTTTTTTCCTTTACATGTTCTTCCTGAAGAATAATAGCGGAAAGTAAAGCTGCAGTCATAAGGTATGCTTACTTTTGAATTGACTTGAACGGTGCAAATTTGTGTGCGTTTTTTCACTGTCTGCCGACATCACTGACAGACTCTGCAAGATTTGTGAAATCTCTAAGGAAAATCCGAACACTGCTAAACAGAAATGAAACAGATATTGCTGGCAAGGCGCGTATAGTATGGTATACAAATCCTTTTAGAACTATAACCGTTCACATATTAAGAATGTACTTAATAGAAAGGGTAAAACAAAGTATTGCTTGTTGATAAACAAAGGTTGTTATTGCTCGCAAAAAGGCGAAAGCGATCATTTTTTGCCGCCCTCGAACAAGAAACACTGCAAAAGTGTGAACTGTTTCGGGGCTACTTTCGAGGAAATGGACGCACCTATGGCAGAAAACTCACCGCTTCTCATGAACACTTGACCACTTCCGGTATCAGGACCCTTCCTCTTCACAAATCCGTAGTCAATGGGGTGCATGATTGACGAGGGTGAATAAAGAGACCCGTACAGGATGCTGTGAAATTCATAAAAAAGATTGCAAATGAGTTCTGCGGAAACCCGCAAGGTGGCGGAAGGGTTAATAAAGGGAAAATAGACAACCACCCATTTGTAGCACAAAGCCACAAGGAAATCCATACGGATTTCTCAGAAAGAAAAGCTTCTTTCTGAGAAATCCGTATTGGATTTCCTTGTGGCTTTGTGCTACAAATGGGTGGTTGTCTATTTTCCCTTTATTATTCATAAAAAAGATACTGATGAGAGGTGATATACCGAGGAGCGTTTCTTTCCATTATGACTGTGTCTGTGATTTTAGAAAAGCTCGTACAATTCTGTTAAGCGTGACATTTCCAGATACCTTGCTGCTGGTTGCAGTGATCCGTATTCTTTTCGGAAAGTTTTCTTTACAAATAAACGTGAGTCAATCCAGAAATTTCGACGGGCACTTCACCCGGAGAGGTAGGAGAAACGCTTAGAAACTATTACATCCTGTGTGACAATACCGCACAAAGTACGGAGGCAAATTTTTTTATAAAACCTACAGAATCACGCGCGGGCTGCTCGAACCAACGGGAGACATGTAAGTTCTTATTAAAAACAAAAAAAAAACGAAAAAAAAACGGCGGGCGTAGCCTTGGACCAGTGGTGCAAGGCTAAAGGGACAGTGGAGCTGACCGGTTCCTGGCTGGTCCTGGCCATACGCCGTGATAATAAGTAATGTCAAGTTATACGCAGAAATACCAAGTGATGCCAAGTAGAGCTGTGCACGGGCTCCGGGTAGCCCGAAAGCCCGAGCCCGGCCCGGCCCGCGGGCCGGGCTCGGGTATGCGGACGTCTTCCCAACTCGGGCCCGGGCCGGGCTCGGGCTACCCATCTCGGGCATCGGGTGGGCCGGGCCAGGTGCAAAGCCCGCATCAAACCAAAAAAATATAGACGTTGTGCCGGAATTGTTTTCTAGCACTTAGCGATGAGCACACAGATCACCTTTGTGATTATTTATGCATACAATCATCCTCCTGTCCTGCATCATATATAATAAACTGCTGGAAGAACAAGGAGTCTAATTATTCTAAGCTTGTTATGCTTGCGAAAAAGATATTTGCGATTCCGGCTACCAGTGCGAGCAGCGAACGGAACTTCAGTTCGACAGGATATGTGATGCACCGCACTTCACTGAAGTCCGAATCACTGCGCAGCTTGTTATTTTTACAGAACTAGTAATCTGTGTATACACATTAACATATGTCGCTTGCATGTGTTTAACTTTGATTTTTTGAATAAAATGCAAGATGATCAAAAAGCGATATCTTGTCTCCGCAGCAAAGTTTCATAGTGTCGGGCCGGACCGGGCCCGGGTTTGTGTTTTTGTACGTCGGGCCGGGCCGGACGGGCTCGAAGCCCTTTGGGGTCGGGCTCGGACGGGCCTGCGACGCAGTCAATGGGCCCGGGCCGGGCTCGGGCTTGAAAATTAGGCCCGTGCACAGCTCTAATGCCAAGTTCCAGTCGAGTCCAGGTCAGTCGCCTTTCGCCGTTTGGGCCGTACTACGTCGTGGACTAGTTTAACCCTTTATGGGGCCTAATGTTAGGAACAACGCACGCCAACTATTGAGGGCGGCATTGTCGTTTGTATGAGCTTCTAATAATATGTAGAAAATTTGAGCTCTCTATAGTTAAGGGTTTTCGAGAAAAAAAGAGGGACATATGCGTCAAACTGCTCTATGAGTGTATCTGAAAATGTGGGACATATGTGTCCCACTTCCCACCGAAAAACTGTCGTTTCAGGAAAAAAAATGTATTTTATTTTTTTATGTGAACTTGCTGCTGCCTTACAATCAACAAAGGACAGAGCCTACAAATACCAACTCCCTATAACAAAAAAGTTAACTAAATGTCCGTTGTACATCAACTCGCGATAACGGCACTTTAGCAGCAGATGCCTGCAACAGTCTAATGTTTGTCCGTGGAGGAAGCTCAGCTGTTTGTTTCACGGGAAGAGACTTCCCGGCATGAAGCAGAATGAAAATTGGATACTGCAGTCCAGTTGGACGCAATGTTAGACTGGTTACACTTTCGGAAATATACCATTGAATGGCTGTCAATTTTGCATTGCAAAAATTTTTGAGGAAACTGTATGGGTAGGAACGAAGAAAAGCCACTATAATAGCACATTTAGGAACTCGTGAATATGAAATAAACTTTTCTAGCTTGCTTCTTACGCTGAATCGGGTGGAAAAGCGCGCCAAAATTTGATGAAATAAAGGATACAGCGCGTACACGCGGAATGGTTCGCTTGGAACATGTGTGTGTGCTGCCACGTTGCGAATAACATCAAAACAACTGCCAAAGCGGCTTTCGAGAACATCAACGAGGTTGCACTAAAAGTTTCAAAGCAATCGATTCCGTGGCTTTGATCTAAAAAATTAGAACATCGTGAAGAAAAAAAAAATGCCCCCCACCTCCCCGAAGGGAATCGTGAGGAAATGCGAATGCATTTCGCGCGCGCTTCACTCCATTTATATATACGTGCGAGCGAGTGGACGGGAGAGTGGGGCGCAGGGAGGAGAGAGAGCGAACGGCGAGAGAAGGAGCGGCGAAGCACTGCACCTACCCTCTCCTACACTCTCTCCACACACGCGGGAGCTCCGCCGAGCTCCCGCGATGCGAGCGCCCTCACACACCAGAGCGCGCTCCTCCTCTCCACTCACTCTCCGCTACTCCGCCCGCACCGCCTGCTCCGGTTGCTAGGGGCGAGGATAAGCGCGCGTGCCCGCAGCTGTTGCTATGGGAGAGGGAGTGAGAGCGGAGAGATAACACCTGCCGGCGCGCGGACACCTCCTCAACCTATCCTCCTCCTCCTCCTCCGCGGACAACGCCGGACAACGGATGCCTGACATAGCCCGACTAAGAAATGCATTCGCATTTAAATTGGGATATATGAGTCCCGCTGCCCCACAAAGAATTAAACGAATCGAGCCCACCAATCTCGCTAGGAAGCGCGCCGCAATTCCCGGTAACCAGTTTCGTCATCGGCAATGCCAGCCTTCTGCGGCCTTCCCCTGGCTGAGTCTGGCGCGCCGCCGTCAGACGCAGACAGGGGGCTTTAGACGGAACGAAGCAGGGCATGTGCAGTTGGCCGTGACGTCACACCTGGCGCGACTGAGCGGTTGCGCCCAGTGTCCAGGCAGGGCGGGCTAGTGGTGGAGCCGTGCATGGGCCAGCGATACAGGCGCACAGCTGTGCAACCAGTTCCTATAGGCAACACGCGGTGACGTAATCGCGCCGGCGCAGTTTTCTTTTCGATGGACGAGCGCAGTTTTCTGGACAGCTCAAACAGCTTCGCTGTAAGAGAGAAATGAATATTCCCGCAAAAAAAAAAATCGCTCGCAAACATAAGGCACGATTTTCCAAAAACAAAGTTTTTTTTTTAAACAGATGAAATGTACAGTTATAAAAGTAAAGCCATACAAATGGCCTGTAAACAAAGCGAATCAACGTTATCTGGTAATATTTGCGTTTTCTCTCTGTTACGATTGTCCCTCTGTCTTATCAGGCAACCAAAAGGCGCTTACATGATTAACCTTCCTACACTTCCTCAGTCCCCGTATGCATGTGTACCCGTTTATCCGTGCCTCTATCGAATAGTTTCATTACAAAAAACACACTGTTATCCAAGCATCCGAGTGCTTGCGTAAAACCTATAGTCAACAGAAGAGCCCGGATAAGTGATGTAGCAGTATTTTGTCATCAGGAATGCGTATGTGTGGAAAGGAGGGGGGGGGGGGGGGTCAGATACAGGTTTCATACATTTCGCTTACGGTATTCGTGCAAACGAATCGGTAATCATATGGGTTACGTACGAGTCAATTGTATCCTGAGCAAACTTTTCGAGCGCGACCAGACGAGCACGAAAGACGAAGAAACGAAGATAGACAGACGAGCTGTTCCCTTGTTTTTGTCTCTCTGTTTCTCGGTCTTTAGTCCTCGTTTGTTTAGCTATGAAAAAGCTTTCTCAAGATCATGGACCAACTCGCACCAGGGTCGTACGAAGAGTACATTGTACTTTTACGGAAGTGATGTAAAAATTCATTATTTTGCTACGCGCTGCTTCGAAGTAAGAGTAAACTAGACTTATTGTTTGGGTCATCGTACCCTTTGCTTCCTCCGTAGGCGTTCGAGTGAACAAAATGGTAAGTGTCGCCATGCTGAAAAAAAAAAGAAATGAAAGGTATATAACATAACAAGAAGATCGACATGATTTCACAAAGTTGATGACATCTGTAACTGAATTTTGTAAAATCACGATTCCGATAGACATGGATGTCCCGCGAACACATGGAGTGCATTTTTTTTTCTAGAAGGGAAAAGCGTAGAACTTAACACCGTGACTTGAACATGAATGCCGAACACAAACTCAATGATCTTGTGATTTCAGTGCCTGCAACATACTTCGCCTATTGATGTACGCAAGTAGACTGCACAAAAACCGCAAGAACATAATAATATTTTAGCGTCATTAAACAATCTAGTATTAATGGTTTTGACTCATTGTTCTAGAAGGAAGTTCTTTGCTGCATCTAGATAATGGTATGGTTTGACCTAAATGAATTACACATCAGGGTAAAGCTCAACACGAAACCGACTTGCGCCGAACACTGATCGTCGTGTTAGGTCGGAGCATCTACAATCCATAAGAATAGTTGAGAATAGTTATTTGATGCCTGAGCAATCTACGAGATTTTCACCAAGGCAAAAACTAGAACAGAAGCACGCATATTTTGTAAAACTATCAAAAGGTGGCCTATCTCTCACATACGGAGCACCGCACTAGTAATGAGAAAGCATCTGCTTGTACTACCCCTTCTTTTTACTAATTACCTGACAGGCGTTCACATCGTCACATTACTAAATCCTCGACAGGGTAATGGCCTGTCGCAGTGGGGTAAGTTATTTCTTAACACAGAAAGGTTTCTTGCAATACTCCTGTACCTTAAGCCTTAAGTAAAAAATGCCATTGCAGGGCAAAAATGAGCAGCTTGCACGAAGCCGCGGAAAGTTCGGTCACAGTAGAGTTTGGTGGACTGGTGGTGGACAAATCGGCGTACTTGTTCACAGAGTGAAGAAGAAGAAGACGGCTATGAAGAAGATAACAAAGAGGACTCGTGCCGATTCATGAAGCTGAGAGTTTTTCTGCACCACACGGCAAACTTTACTTGCAGTACTGTACAGTATATGGCTATGCTTTCTCTTTTCTTTTCTATCATTTTTTGTGTATGTTGTCTTCTATCTCTTTCTCTCTCTGTCTTTCTGTTTTTTCTTTGTGTGTGCGTTTCCCTTCTCTTTCTTCTTTCATTCTTTTCTGTCTCTTTCTATGTCTTTCTTTTTCTATGTCTCTCAGCGTAGTTGGTCTCTCGCCTTCTATCTATTTCTCTGTGTCTTCCCTTTATTTCCATCTATTTTAAATGCGAAGCATTTCTTAGCGAACTGCAGGCACTTTCAGCGTTTATATCTATCTATCTATCTATCTATCTATCTATCTATCTATCTATCTATCTATCTATCTATCTATCTATCTATCTATCTATCTATCCCCTCAGGCGGGCATTATGATGCACTGTCCGGAAATGTCTAAATTTCGCCCAACATAATTCTAAAGCACTCGTTATTACATTCCAAGAAAGAAAATGAAGAAATATGTTGTTTTTTGCGAGCTATGCTAATTAATCTTAATTAACATATAATCAAATATTTAATCATTCTTCAACCACTCAAGTACGATATTTACACGGAAAGAAGGCAATCTTAGGCTCAAAATGCGCACGCAGTTCGTTTTTGGCTGTGTTCATTTTGAGGAAAGAAAAAATAATACTTAAGAAGTTGGTTCTGGAACGCGGCAAGCCCAGTGATTCCGTCGTCAGTGGGCCTTTCGCGACGAAGCTGAAGAAAGTGAAGACTGCTTGGCAAGGCCCTGAAATCCGTACCGTTGGGGGTCATCTATTAACGCCAGCCGGTGTTTGCACAGCAAGAGTCACCATCAATAACCGGACCTATCCAGCCAGCTTTCTAATCCTACAGCACTGCTCCAGGGAAGTAATACTTGGGATGGACTTCCTAAGTAAACACGGCGCCGTCATCGACCTAAGGTCTGAGTCGATAACGCTAACCTCAGAAAAAGCGCTGCCTACCCAGACGACGCCAGGCAGCCATGCATTGAACGTGATAGAAGAGCACGTCACCGTTCCGCCTCTCTCCAGCGTCATCATTTCCGTCGGCACCGAAAAACCCGCGGACCTCGAAGGCGTCATCGAGGGTGATCAGCACCTGCTTGTAAACAGTCAGATTTGCGTCGCACGAGGCATCGCCGAGTTGCGTGAAGGGAAAGCAACAGTGATGCCTACGAACTTCAGCAACGAATACAAGCACGTGAGCAAAGGCACGACGGTCGCCTACATCGAAGACATTGTGGAAACCAGCGACGCCCTCGCCCTCGCCGAGTTTACCGAACACGCGACGACGAACCAAGCTCATCAACTAACTTTTGAGATCAATCCGAGCCTTCCGACGCATAAACAAGAACAGCTCAAAACCCTGCTCCTGCGATACAAGGATTGCTTTTCGTCGTCGTCCAGAGTTCGACAGACCCCAGTCGCACAACACCGCATCATAACAGAGGAAAGTTCCAGGCCACTACGTCAGAGCCCGTACAGAGTTTCAACGCGGGAACGCGAGGCAATAAAGAAACAAGTCGACGAAATGCTACGCGACGACATCATCCAGCCTTCAAAGAGTCCGTGGGCGTCACCCGTGGTGTTAGTGAAGAAAAAGGACGGAACCCTACGCTTCTGCGTCGATTATCGCCGCCTGAACAAAATAACGAAGAAGGACGTGTACCCTCTCCCACGGATAGACGACACCCTCGATGGACTCCACAATGCGAGATACCTTTCGTCGATGGACCTCAAGACCGGCTATTGGCAAATTGAAGTCGACGAGAGAGACCGAGAAAAGACCGCGTTTATAACACCAGACGGCCTCTTCGAGTTCAAGGTCATGCCCTTTGGTCTTTGCTCGGCGCCTGCGACTTTCCAACGGGTTATGGACACAGTGCTGGCAGGATTGAAGTGACAGACTTGCCTGGTGTACCTGGACGATGTCATTGTGTTTGCTTCAAACTTCGACGAACACCTCCGGCGACTTGACGCAGTACTTCGAGCCATCAAGACCTCCGGCCTCACTTTGAAGCCTGAAAAGTGCCGCTTCGCATACGAGGAGCTCTTGTTCTTGGGTCACGTGATCAGCAAGTCCGGAGTACGCCCCGATCCTCAAAAGACAGCCGCCATCGCTACATTCCCGCCACCCGCCGACAAGAAGGCCGTCCGTCGATTTCTCGGCCTGTGCGCCTATTACAGGCGGTTCGTCAAAAATTTTGCCCGCATCGACGAGCCACTCACTAACCTTACCAGAACCGACGTAGAGTTCAAATGGGACACACCGCAAGAGGAAGCATTTCAAGAACTAAAACGACACCTGCAAATGCCTCCGTTACTTGCGCATTTCGACGAATACGGCGAAACAGAAGTGCACACCGACGCAAGCAGCGTGGGACTCGGCGCCGTCCTTGTGCAGAAGACGGACGGACTGGAAAGGGTTATCAGTTATGCTAGCCGGTCGCTATCCAAGGCAGAGGCCAACTACTCAACAACAGAAGAAGAGTGCCTCGCCATCATCTGGGCTACGTCGAAGTTTCGCCCCTACCTCTACGGTAGGCCTTTCAGAGTTGTGAGCGACCACCACGCTTTGTGTTGGCTAGCTAACTTGAAAGACCCTTCAGGTCGTCTCGCAAGGTGGAGTCTCAGAGTTCAAGAATTCGACGTTACCGTCGTTTACAAGTCCGGACGAAAGCTTGTCTCGCGCCCCCGTCGACCCGCCGCCACAGGATGACCTTAATGATGACTGCTTCCTGGGAACCATAAGCGCCGATGACTTCGCCGAACAACAGCGAGCCGATCCGGAACTCAAGGGCCTTATAGAATACCTCGAGGGCAAGGCCACCATGGCTCCAAAGGTATTCAGACGAGGACTGGAGTCGTTTTTCTTGCGGAACGGCATTCTCCTAAAGAAAAACTTCTCGCCACTTTGGGCCGACTCCCTCCTCGTAGTACCTTCAGCATTACGTCTCGAAGTTCTGGACGCTCTGCATGACGATCCGACGGCTGGACACCTTGGATTTTCCCGTACGCTCGCGAGGATACAACAAAAGTACTACTGGCCTCGCCTCGCTGCCGACGTCACCCACTACGTGAAGACCTGTCGAGATTGTCAACGACGGAAGACACCATCCACTAGGCCAGCCGGACTTCTGCAACCCATCGAGCCACCTCGCCGACCGTTCCAGCAAATCGGCATGGACTTACTGGGGCCGTTCCCGACGTCAAATTCCGGAAACAAATGGATCGTCGTAGCAACGGACTACCTCACCCGCTACACCGAGACAAGGGCGCTGCCCAAGGGCAGTGCCGCCGAGGTAGCAAAGTTCTTCGTCGAGAACATCGTACTGCGTCATGGCGCCCCGGAGGTCCTCATTACCGACAGAGGCACGGCCTTTACAGCGGACCTAACGCAGGCGATCCTGAGGTACAGCCAAACAAGTCACCGCCGGACCACCGCCTACCACCCACAGACCAATGGCCTCACCGAGCGTCTAAATAAGACCATCGCCGATATGCTGGCCATGTACGTCGACGTCGAGCACAAGACGTGGGATGCCATCCTTCCGTATGTAACCTTTGCAGACAACACGGCTGTACAAGAAACGACGCAGATGACGCCGTATGGATTGGTCTACGGAAGGACCCCGGCAACGACGCTCGACGCCATGTTGCCCAATGTCTCCGATGAGGAAAACGTCGACGTTACCGTGTACCTTCAGCGCGCCGAAGAAACCAGACAACTCGCCCGTCTGCGCATCCAGAGCCAGCAAAAGACCGACAGCCGTCGCTACAACCTTCGACGACGCCACATGGAATACCAACCCGGTGACCGTGTATGGGTCTGGACGCCAGTTCGCCGACGGGGACTTAGCGAGAAGCTTCTTCGACGATACTTCGGACCCTACAGGATACTTCGACGTCTCGGCGCACTCGACTACGAGGTTGCCCCTGACGGCATTACGAACTCTCAGCGGCGCCGTGCGCGACCTGAAGTCGTCCATGTCGTGCGCCTGAAGCCGTATTAAGCGCGTTAGTGAACCCGAGGACTGTAATTTTTGCTTTGTTATTGTACTTTCGTGCTTGTGCTAATTTTACTTTTTTTGCTTTATTATTGTTATTTATTGTTGCATGAATTCACCCCCCCCCCCCCCCCCCCCCCTGTGTCCTGTTTTAAGCATCGGGACGATGCTTTTTCAGAGAGGGGCATTGCCACGCGCGTTCCGTATTGTACGTTTGCTGTATTTGGTTTACGCCCACAGAGACGGTAAGCAATGCTCAGCGCGAACCGCGCCGCATTTCTAGCAGCTTCTCGATTATTGTAGATCGTTGTGTTAAGATTGCGCGCAAGACGCGAACACGCGAGCTTATTCCAGAGCTTTCGCGACAACCAGTGATAAGGCTGGAATATTCGAAGACACGCGTATAAATGTCGACGCGCTTCACCGCTTGTCAGTTGATCGACGGCCGACGCTCCGTTCGCCGCTATCTGTGCCAGTGCGTATTGCTGTAATCTCACTTTAGGTTTCACGGCCACAAGTTAGGCCAAATAAAGAGTTTCTTCTTCGACAAGACGACTGTTGCCTTCGTCGACGTCACGACCACGTGACAATACGAACGCGTGCGAAACGGAGGCAGATTGGTCTCACGTCTCGCTGCGATTCGAGGTAAAAAATTAAGCGAACATAAGTGGCAGGTGGTAACATGAAAATCTTGGCATCCATGTCATGTATATACAATGTCATTTACATGCCACCCTCATGGTGCGCTTGCATCCAGTTCGCTAGCTTGATATGCACCAAAATTTGTATTGCGTGACGTGACTGTATGACGAACACAAATGACAGGTCCTAACATGTTAATAACGCCATGCATATTATGTACAGCATGATTTGCTCCTTGCTGGCTGCTTCGCATTACATCGATTCCCACAGTGCGTGGGATCTGCCGTTTTTTTTTAAAGACGATAGTCTTTCTTGGGATACCTAAACGGAAAAAATTTTGGTCTGTCTGTCTGTCTGTCCGTCCGTCCGTCTATCTGTCTGTCTGTTTGTCGGCACGTCACACGATTCAGCTAGCTGGCCAAACTTTAACCACCTGCCTTACGACCTCCAATCTTGACCAAGAAGCATGTGTTCATACGGGTGAGCGTGGGCAATTAAAAATCAAATATTACGCATACCTGAGGCACAACATCAATACCTTAGTACTATTCACAGTGTTCCTTTAAAACAAAATCTATAGATACGTAATTATAAAGATCCTAATGTTTATTACGCGGCGCTGCTGTGTACAAAACAAGTCTCCGCCCAGTGATTTAACTTCGACGCTGTGGCTGGCTGTGGTCTACACGGTAGCGCCATCTACAGCGCTACCGGGGAACATCAACACAAGCCGATGTTCCCCGGTAGCGCTGTAGATGGCGTCCTCTTCTGTTTTATCAATGCCAGCCAGATGCGGCTGATTCATCGTAGAAGAGCGCTGTCTCAGGCAAGGCAAAACATATATGGCCGCTTGATGAAATACGACCCACTCTACAAGACATGATCAGAGAACGCAGAGAAGAGACCGACGACCAAATTTCAGCGGAGAAACGCCGGCGTCCGTCTAAGCGCGCCCGGAAAACGTCCGAAAAACGAGCCCAGCGGCTAGCCCAGCTATTAAATTGTGGTACTCATGCCGCTCATGCAGTGCAGTCGGCACAAGACTATCGTCTTTCGACGACATTTGCAGCGAAGCACGCAGATACGCGGCCAATTTTTTTTGTTTCTATTTCTATCTCTGTCTCTCTGTACACTATCTCACATCCTTATTTTCCTCATCCCAACCCTCACATTTCTTCTCCTCACCGGCACTTTCATTTCCCACCACCTTGCTGTACTATACTATACAAGGCTATGCTCTTCTCTGCCAGCTTGCCTAGATAGCGGAGTGATTAGGACGCTCGCCTCCAGATCGTGGATTCATTAGTTTGAACTCGCCTCAGCAAAGTTCTTTTTTCGCCAAAATTTTTTCTCTTTCTCTTTCTGTTAATTTTTCTCTCTCTCTCTGCACTGGTTCTCTCACCCGCCAAGATTATGCATCCCTCACCGGAACGTTTTCTGGTAGCGAAGCAGAAGAGGAAGAAGAGAGAGGTGATGAAGAGGACGAAAGTTGCACGTGATGGTTCATGAGGATGATAATTTTTCATCTACGACACACGGACAACCTCGACCTTATCAGCTCTGCTGTAAAACATTTCTTCCAATAAATTTGGGAAGCTTTGTTTCCAAACAAAATAATGTTCCTATGCCAGTACTCTTTTTTTGTTTCATTTTTTTTTCTGTGTCTGGGTTGTCCTCAACTTTTTCTTTAAATGTTAAATGTGTACGTTTTCGGCGTTTTCATTTTTAATAGTCGGTCTGCTTATGATATTTGTGTACGGAAGCTCGCACTGCGGTACGTCCAATGTAATACACGAATAATGAAACATATTTCCCCGCTTAAATATTGTTGTTTAATGTCGGCGTGATTAAACGGGAGAATAACAGTGGCTGTCGTTCTTGCATAACGCTGCTGTATACTCGCTGATTCCTCATGTCCATAGTGGCTACCCATGAACAGCATCTCATGAACGGTATGTCAAAGCCAAACGCGAAGGAAATGCAACATTTATAAGCGCGCAAACGCTAGAGCAGTTATTTCATGACAGTTCTCACCAAACAAATAAGATCGTCATTGTCTAGTCTAATTCCTGAAGAATGTTTCTTTTTGAGATGTCTAGCTTGACAAAAAAATGTTGCAGTGGCTTAGCTCGGCTATGCCAGGATATACGTAGCGTTAGCAAAGGTTCAGCTGATTATTCTTAGCTTTCCTGATTGTCTAGATTGTCTAGGATTAGCTTGATTATCATGCTTACTGCTGCTCCAATGACACACAAAGACCGTATACGTATTATGTGGCAGATGTATATTTTTGCTCAACGTCAGGTTGCTTCTCTATTGCCACAAAGACGGCTTGGTGATCAGTGAAGTAACACGCTGCCGTCTCTATGGCCCCAACACAGTATTCTGTTCATTCTTCCTACCCTCAACCGCTAATTGCCAGGCAACTACTTCGGGATCCGATGAGTCACACTTCTCCGCTCTTCTGCGCCGTTGAGCAGCATTTAGCGCTCTCCTTCTCCATGGCTATACCACACTGGCAAACGCCAGTCAGAAGCGCAGCGGCTCCAGCGCAGTGTCAGACGGCGACTGCACAGCGAAGGCGAAAAGCTGCGCACGCGCCGGCGCCAGTGCGTCTGCCACGGCTACGACGTCACTCCTCTGGAATGCGCAGACCGGCGGCGGTGAGTTGCGCGCGGCGGCGGCGGAGTGCGCGGGAGATGCCGGCTCCGGTGCGCCAGCTGTGTGACATCACTGATCCTCGCGCATGCGCAGCACGGCTCTTGATGTACCGCGCGAAACGGGTTTGGCTAGGCCAGTGTAGCTAACGCTACAAAAGGTGCCGATAATGGCTACGATATAGAGACTTGCACTGATGAGCGAAGCTGCTTTCTTACCTGCAAACTCCACTGAAAGCTTTTTTTAAGAAAAAAGGTTATTAAATTTACGTCTTCCTTTTTCGAGTTGTTCCTAAAAGATAGGTATACTTTACCTCAAGAAACCCAAAGTTGTGGTTTTCTTCATACGGTTCGTCAAGGATCTTCCCTGCAGAGAGAGAGAAAGGCTCTTTCGGTGCATATTCCAGTTCTCCGCACAGCGCATCCCGTATAACATCCCTTATTTGGACACTTTCAAACGTCGTATGTACGCAATTGTTCGTTGTGCCTAAGCATAAAAAGTAATTCAGGACTCATTCACATCGCGCCTGTAATTGTGATTCACAAGTGGAAAGCAATAAATGCGAACGCCGCTTGGACACTGCTCCGCATCCTTTGAAATAATTTATTTACGAATATATCTAACACATGCACGTCCTTGAAGAAGTTAAAATTAATTGAATTATGAGATATGGCGATGCGCAAGAAATTAAATACAAATTAGTTTTCTCTGATGAGCGAAAAACAGAGGTCAAGGGTCGGAAAATGCTGCTTAAAACCGGGCTTGAAATGTGTGTGTGTGTGTGTGTGTGTGTGTGTGTGTGTGTGTGTGTGTGTGTGTGTGTGTGTGTGTGTGTGTGTGTGTGTGTGTGTGTGTGTGTGTGTGTGTGTGTGTGTGTGTGTGTGTGTGTGTGTGTGTGTGTGTGTGTGTGTGTGTGTGTGTGTGTGTGTGTGTGTGTGTGTGTGTGTGTGTGTGTGTGTGTGCGTGTGACGTCAGTCATGCGTTCCTTTTCGTATTAGATATCCGGTCATTCGATCAGTGTTTCGGCGTGTCGATGGGGATGCCGTGCGCAACACTCAGCAGACTTATGAAAGCAGACCCTTTGAGCACGTATAACTACTGGGCTACAACTGATGCATGCATATTAAAGAGAGAGAGAGAATTTATTTACAGAAAGGCAGAGAGGTCGGCCTGAGCTAGATTCAATAACGTCAGACAACATTCATGAGTCAACATCTTCCTCAGTGTCATGATGAAGATTGTGAATGGACGAATTTGTCACTTCGGCGGCACTGGAGTTTTAATCAGAACGCCTTCATCCTGTAATCAATATAGCGTCTACAGTCCCGTAAAACCTTGAGCTGCATATATCTTGGTAATTCGATGAGTAGAGCAATAAACTTTACACCTCCTGTTCCAGCGTTTCGTTCCTTTAAAACTTTTTCATGGGTTCGGAAAATATTTGAAAAATATTTCGTATTTTTAACATGGACTATTCAATTCGAGTACCGAATGAAATATAACGCTATTTGATTCGTTACTAGGAACTTTCGAATATTCGCACAACCCAAGCATAAACCCTTCAGCAAACTATTTCTAAATTGATCGTTGTGGTTGAAGTGAAGAGATATACATTAATGCAAAAGCCTTGCATGGTAAACTTACCTCGCGTTCTCACTTTGCAACCCCACAAGAACACTTCTCTCGTCTGGTCTGCAACTGTCAGCTCGCCAGCCATCATGCCAGGTTGATCGTACCCGTCCATTTCAGCCATGATCCTTCCGCACAAACAGGGGATAATTCATTTTTTAAAGATATAATGCATGCACATGCATTTAGTGAACGTTCTTGTGAATTCCAACACGGAATTCTGTGGAAAACTGGCGAGTATCACGTACTTGTTGATGTCGTTGAGCATGTCGCCAGTTGTCATCTGGGCAAGACTTTCTGCCAGCAGAGGCGCAGACAATTCAGCCGGTTGCTCCAGTGTGTGCGAGTTTGACGACCAGCTGCACAAATATTATCACGATGCTGGATCACTTATTAAACAGGTGCAAGGCGCTGCAGGGGAGGTTATCTGACCTTTCTAAATAACCAGCCAATGGCAGTATGATATTGGCAGAAAACGATTTCTCTGAATGTGATTGTCAGATGGGTACAACTACGGCCGTGCTCGAGCGCTTCCGGCATGGCCATCGTGCAGCCTGATTAAGGACCTTTGTTCGTAATGTGGTTGAGATGAAGAGACGGCTGTCAACACTGCAACTGGTCAATGATCCGCCTTGCTAACAATTCTTCTGATGAAACTGCCTCCTCAAATATGTGGTCAAATTGTTGCGCAGAAATTGAACAACAAAAAACCGACACAGTATCAAGTGGCCTTTGCGCATTCATGTTTCGTATTATCCTAATTGTAACTACTGTGCACTGGATAAGACCTCGACACATGTCAAAGTATAGTTGGCTGTCTGTTGAATTATTTCTCGGAACTTTTATTTCCCGTCAAAAATTTTTTTTATCAAATTCTACAAACGATACTGTTAAATCATGCTCGTCAGAGCTCATTACAAGCTCAGCAAGATTCTTTTAAAAAACGTGGCACTTGAATAAATGAAATGACGCAAATCAAACAGTCCTCTTTATTTCATTCTTTTTTTGTTCATTCAGCAAATCAATGTAGTATATTATTCTGTCAGCGGCTTGCCTAATTAAAAGTATTTTCAGCAGTGATTTCTTCACATAGCTGGGAAATACGCACCCATGAGCTCTGCTACACTTAGTTAATGTTGAACAGTACAATTTTTATGCGCATATCTAGCGTCCACAGCAAGTGAGCAGCGGCTGCGAAAAGCTGAAAAAAAATTTCTCATTTGACGCACTGCAAGCATGCGGGGTGCTGCCTACTGATAGTCCATGGTTTGAAGCAGTTCACGAACTTTTAAGGATTCCGCCTCTTGTGTCGCGTTAAAATACTGCTATTATTTGGCGATTCAATACTGCGGAAGCCCGCAAGATAGGGTAAGGCTAGAGAAAGGGAATAATTGTCGTGTACTCATCTGTCAATCGTTCCCACTCCTCGGCACAATTTTCATCACCAACTGGAAGTTTTAATTTCTGAGAACTCGTATTGATTTCATGGTAATAAAGCGAGTCAGTGACGCTGTTTCCCCTTCACTGCAGTTCTTATTCGGGAGAACTGACCATCGAATAAGCCTCCTGACGCAGCCATGAAAGAACATTCGAAAACAACAATCCTTATAAATTACTTACATAAACCCGAATTTGACGTGTACTTCTGTTTCCTCCGAGGGTGCGTTCCCTTCCACGTAATGTTTCCTGCATGGCGAAAAAAAAACAACATATGGAGAGTTTTTTGTCTACTGGAAGAAATCGCAGTGTATGTGTTCTGCCTGCGTGTTGACTGACCAGGACATTGTGCCTTGTGCAACTGAGAATAAAATGGTTCTTCACAGCTCCTGTTTCCTAATTCGCAGTAAGGATCACATCAGCAGATTTTGGTTAGTTTCTGCGGGCAAAAAAATAAACAAATTGTGACCGGAACATATGCTACTTCTACAGATTTGCAGGCTAACCTGTTTGTCCTCACGAGATGCGAAACGAACAAAAAAAAATGTGATCATGTTCGGGCCAGGCAGGAGATAACATCTCTCTGTTGTTTTTCACAACATGTTTAGAGATATCAATTAGAAGGAGTGTACTCAGAAGAAATAGGAAGAAAGATTAACAGAGAATATTTCAGGCAATTATAGTTTGCAGATCGCATCGTGCTAATCACAAATGATGGCGACAAATAGTGAACATGTATGATGACCTAAACCCAGAAAATGTTAAGTTGCAGTTGAAGGCAAAAAAGGCAAAAAAAAAAGGTGGAAGGCAGAACTAAAGAAGGATCAGTTGTCTGGTGAAACAAGTGAATATTATAAGTTGGAGAACGGACCCTAGAATCTGCGGAATAATATGTATATTTAGGTCGGCTACTAACAGAGGATTTCTCATGCCAAGGAATTTCACCGAACAAAAAATATGGGCTGGAATGCATGTGCCATATATTCCCAAACAATTACTGGCAAGTTACCACGGTCCCTGAAGCAGAAAGTATACAACGATTGTGTTTTGCCAGTACTAACATAGGCGTCAACAACTTGAAGCATAACAAGGGAAGAGCAGAAAGAAGTCGGAGGCCGCCTAAGTTTCGCACATAACAGTACAACGTCCCCGCGTTATCAGGCCATGTTGGTATCTCCTTCTTGTTCACTTGCCAGGCTTCGCTTCTTCATGGACACTGCTGCTAGGAAAGGGACGTCTATGCGCGCGACATTGGTCGTTGTAGGCTGGCCTGGGGCGCCTACAACAATTACAGTTGCGAAGTACCCGCAATGCGTCTGCAAGGCAATGCGTGCGCGTACGTAGAGGGGCAAGTTGTTCATGCCGTGGCTGACGATGATATCTTTAATTATAGCTCCGCAGACCGTGTAATGTTTCTGAAGCTTTCAGCCACCCGTTCGTTGCGCAATTCGCCGAGTATGAGGCCTCGTACGATTCCAGGCTTCCGCCACCAAATATTCCATGTGTTAACGTGACCTCTTGTCAGAAATTACCACTGCATATGGTGTTTTTCTGAAGCAGTTTCAGACACTGACGTGCCTTTGTCGTAGAATACCTGCTGCCGCTCACGATGCCTGGTTTTGATGCTGGCTCAAACAATTATTTTTATTTACACACATCGGGACTTTTCGCTCTACGACAACGCTGACTTTTCAATCAGAAATAACGCCACCGACGCCGACACCAAATATTCTGCAGCACAGGCTCTTTAACGCTGTCGCGTTAAATAATAAGAATCACGCAGCATGCGATGAAGCCGTGTAGATCAGGAAGAAAACTGTTGTAGCTGATATCCTTGTTTACGTTCAGAAAAAAAAGTGGACTTGTGTCGGTCACGTAATGCGTCAGACAGATAGCCGATGGTCTCTGAAAGCGACGGAATGGATCTCAAAGGATGAAAAACGCAGCCGAGGGGGCGGGAGTGAGTTTGTGATGATAATACAATAAACAGGGATGCAGTGATGGCGCAGGCCTCACACCTCGATCATGTATGCCTCACCGAAAACAAACCGTCAGCGCTGAAAAAAGCGTCTCAACACGCTTGCATGAGGGAGTATCGCTTGTCTTATACTCCACCTGATGAGGCATGCGCCTAAGGTGCATAGAGAGTACACTATAGTTTATCACTCTTCGCTATTAAGCACTGTTATTGAAATATTTTTACTTATTAATTTATTTTCAGACACCACTTCACCGTCGGTGCTCTCCCTATTTCTCTGCTCTTTCTGCAAAGGCCTATTGCCAGCTGCGGGCGTACCGCCGACTTCAGGTCCAGATGAAATTCTCCTCCTAAGAGCAATATACTTGCCTGAGCAATCCGTTGAATGCCACACGCCAGCGACGATTTGGAGCCAAGCACTGCAGCCGGACCCCTGCAGCAGAGAAGCAGGCTCCCGGTGCTCCGGTCAAGTGTAAGCGTGGAGGGTAGCGTGTAACGAGTACCGTCGGACGTGTACAGGGCGAGCCATAGCTCGGCCACGTGAGCGGGCAAGCGCGACACGCTGACCACCAGGCGGTCGCCGCCAGAGTTCACACCGTAGAAGAAAACGCTGTCTTCGCCCTGCAAAATGTACATCGCTCTAGCAGTCTATGGAATGTACCAAAATTTTTTTCGGCAATGGCGGCAGTGAACCCACTTGGCCGAAATTAAGGCTCGGGACTTCTAACACGGCTTGGTCTCATAATGCTGTACTGGGATCGTATTCTGAGATGATCACTTTCGGCGACAGTTCCGCTTCGCGTGACGTAGAGTCTTGCGTGTCCAACGACTTAGCGACTTCTTACCCGCGTTTCCTCAACCAGCCAATGAGCATGCAGTGAAAGCGACATTGTCGTGCCACCTCCAGAAATGATCGTCTCGGAATACGGCCTCTGGTTTTGGCACGAAGAACGCCAGAAATTATGAAATTACTTTTTACATAAAGTGTACGTCATCTGTTTTGCACTACAGTCGTGCGCACTTACCTTCTCTAGTTCCGCCTTCGGGCGTGGACACTCGTTGTCCCATTCCACGGGCGCACATACGGCGCAGTTGCTCACAGTGTCATCGTATTTTTGTGGCTCTACATAGTTGAATTGTCGACCTTTTCTTCGCAGCAGGTAAGTCAACCTTGCCACGGCCACCATGTAGCGAAACAGATACACCGCTCCTGTGAAAAAAAAAAGGCTCTCGTAAATATTTGTTTTCTTTTCTGTTGTTTGACTTGAGGCTGTTACATGTCATTGCCGATGAAGTAATATTAGTGGGGGCCAACTGCTGGACAACATGTGGTTATTTGAAGACGTAGATATAAGTGATAAATTACAGTAATTTTGTTTTTCGCCTTCACTGACATTCGTTGACGCCAAACAAAACACATAGCGGGGCTAATTGCCGATGCATATTTTTTTCTTTTTTTTATGAAAGTTAACCAGCGCTAACTGCGAAAGCGGCTTGGGAAGCTCGCTTCAGTGCGCGATTGTAAAGTTGTAGCGTAAAACTGTACGAAATAAGCTCTATGCTTGAACAAGTACCCTCGCGTCCTTCTTTAAGAGTCAAAGTACGCTGCAGTCGCGCAATGTGGGCGGGCTTCAAAAACACTTTTGTTTTTCTAATGGTATTTCGCTCAATGAGTTCAGGATGTGCAACAATCTCATACGAATTTAGTCCACCTCGAAAATATTCTTTTTTCTTGGAAGCATTATTTGATGCCTGCGTTTCATAGACACCTCTGAAAGTGTGCATGTGGTGCTTGGCATTGTTGCGTGCGCAAACAATGGAACCCTCTTTATCTCGTGTGAGCGCGCGTCGACGATACTATCACCCAGGCGGCTTGCGATACGGGCTACTTGACGTCACCAAAGAGGACAACGGTTGGGCAACTTTCTAGTAAAGTGTTTTGGCCACACGCGACCGATAAGAACTGATAAACGGCGTCGGTGCCGTTAACAAACATCCTATACTATGTAGTGCGATGAATCTCGGCCTCCATTGTTCTAACCCTTGTGCCTTTATCACTACGCACTCTGTGTTTCGATTGCAGCGACTGCGTCAGGCTATAGAGTGTGTATACAGTACGCGATACCAAGCTAGAGCCAGACGCGATGAAATATGACCTCTGCCGATTGCCGGAATGTACTTGGTCGAGCCGACCGGAGTGCAGCCGGGTGTGACTCTCCGGCATATTGCGAACGACTCGTGCGTGACTCGCGTTTTTCCTCTCCAGCGCCGCTTTCACGCGAGAGCACCGCTGCCGTTCGTATGAAGGTCAGGGGTACATTTACGTACTGTAAATCCAACACCTATAGCTCCTTATTCGAGCCGACTTCGTACATTTTCAGTGAAGGTAATACCTTCGGAATTTTCGCAAATCGTTGAAGGAGGAGGAGGAGGAAGGGAAACAAGCGATAATTGCAAAGGCTTTCGCTGTACACCCCATTTCTACTTTTCGATCAGTCGTGCCTCCTTTTTTATGAGATATCTTTCTAGTGTATCAGGGGCAAGACAACCTTCCAAGGTTTTATGCCTGGAAATTCTATATTGGAACAGACGTACAATGAGGACGGAAAGAGACGTGAACATGCGGCATCTACATTGTCTGGTGTATCGCGTTCATTTTCAAGCGGTCGTAGCCTGGATGGGGATAAAAAGCCACTAAAGTCATCCATGATACAATCAAGAACCACCTGGCATCTGTTTATTGCTAGCAAGGTCTGAGCGTGATGAAAGCAATGCGCCGCCTTGTTCGAATTTCTTTGCATCCCCCCCTGTACCAGAGTGTACAACAACAGGTAATTGGACGCTCGTTAAAGTTCATTGGACATATTGACTTTCAAATATCAGGGTTGCCGCTATCATTTCTTCATAGCCTACAAGAAGAACGAATGTGTATCAATGTTGCTGGGATTAATTCTCGCGAGTAATTCTCAGTTGCCTTGCTTTCCTCCGCATAGTTCTAAGCCCGGCGAGACAAGTTAACTATTATAGCAGATTCTCAGAGATTATGCTAATGCGGTTTAAGCCACAAGGAGTTCCCTACACGAATGTGACTTCATTCGCGCGCAGACATCATTGACCGCGGAGTGAAAGAAACTGAACGCATATTGCGTATATGCGCTATAGTAAGTTAATGTGCCCTCTAACAAATACTATTCTCCAGATTCCTTTGAAAACCATCGCGAAGGTTGTGATTTATTCATGAAAATGAGGTCATTGTCAGACAGCATGCGAAGAGATCGAAAGGCTCCACCGCAGCGTGAACTGTCACTCGAAGGTTGCAGCCGCGCAGTCCACGGCAAAGGAGCGGCGCTCCCTTTTCAAACCACGGTTAATGAACCGCAGTGCGGTACCCAAACGTAAATATTTGGGATCACGGTTATTGCTAGCTCTGGAGATAATTTATTTCAATGTAGTCCGGAGTGGCATTGTTGGGAGCGCACCCAATCTTCACCTATATGTATACATCCATGTCGTCCTACGTACCTACTGTATTAAGAAGGCGCAGCTAGGGATATACTAGTGGGCTTTAAAACCATGTCTCATTTAACGGTAATGTCCAGGTTTCTTGAGTACATCTCCAGTCTCTCGACTTCATCCAGTCAGCAAGCTCATTTTCCTTACTCTTCTTATTGGGAACAATAAATAAAGCAGGTTTCCTTTTCATAGAGCCCATCCTATACCAGACTCAACGACGCGTTCTAGGAACCAAACTAGATCGCCTTCATGCAAGACCGCTATCAGAAAAGAAGGTCTTGGGACCTTGCTCCCCGGTTTATTGCTCACACAAGGCCAGGAAAGCCCTATTGAGCTACTTGAAGGCCAGCGGACTTCCCGAGCGCCTGGGAACTTCCAGCGTGAGTTCGTGTTGTGTGTCTTCAAACTAACCGTTCATTCTTTTAATTCCTACTCTTCTTCTTTCTTCTCTATCCTTTCTATCATTTCCCCTTTCCCCACCTTAAGCGTAGGGTAGCCAACCAAGCCAAAGTTTCGTTAACTTCCCCATCTTTACTCTTCGTTTCTCTCTCTCTCTCAAACAGATCGATTGCGCCTTCGTATATTGCACTAGCAGACAAAGCCGACTACGTTTTTTGTCATGCTGCCGGTTTCTTTGTAAGCATGCAGACAAAAATTTCACTGTATTGGTGACAGTATTAACCAAGGAACTAATGGCGTTTTCTAGTCTGAAATCATGATATAGTTATAGAAAAACAGATAACTTATTCATCGAAAGTGTGATACTCGCAGCCGCAACCAATACTAGAATATATATTTATCTATTCGTACTTATACGCATATTATCTGCAAAGAGTTCGACGGCTGTCGACCGCGTAACCTTAAACGTCTCAAGTTTTTGTCGCGTTACTGTATTCCAGATGTATCTGAAAATCTTATGGACAGGTGCGCAGATACTTAATTGTTAGTAGTGCCATCTTGCTGCATGATGTGTCTTTATGGCATGGTAATGGTCATGACATTTATTTGGTGTCATTCACATTTCGTGCAAGGCAACTCTTTTTTTTTAGAACGGTCTTTCTTTTGCGATAACCTGTCACTGACTAACTACATCACTGTGGACTGAAGTATCTCTACATAAGTATCTCTACATTCTACTTATCTCCACATAAGTAGAAACACTTTTCGCAGATCTTGCACAGAGTTTTAGCCACGCGTGATATGTGTGCGTTTGCAACTTTCTGTTTGTCTTATAGTGCGTGTAAGTTTATTTTATTTGATGCGGCTGTGAAACCTCTTTTATTTCCTTCCATTTGTGTTTTCTTTCTAGATTGTTATCTCCTTGATCTAACTCCCGATTCCTTTTTCTGCCACGACATAAGTCTAGCGGGTATAGCAGTAGTGAGACAATTATTTTTTTTATTGATATATGAAAAAAAAATATCATACTATCGTTGTTGGCGTAGAAGCAAGTGACTGTGGCATAATGAATTAAATACCGCTTGCCTCCGAATTTCGCACATAACACACGCGTCTCTCGCGGTCTTTATGCGAATGCGTAGTGCGCCAAATTACAGTAATTACAAAACACACCGCTTAACTGGAACTCCACTGTCTTTATTCGTTATCGTTATCCTGTGCATAACCTTTCTCTGAAGCACGTTGCTTCATACCGCTATGTTGGCGCTCTCATTACCGGTTATCTTAACGATGCATACGCCTTACCTTTATTGCTAGCAATGCTACCCACGTGCTACTGGTTATCTTCGTCGTAACTTCTATTCTGCTTCTTCTCTCAAGTTACTGCTCTACAAAACTTCAGAAGTAAATTTTAACATGCGTCCTCGATGTGTGATCCATTTTCTAGAAAAATCGTTAGCGTATTTGAGCCTGTTCAAAATAGCGCCATCACATAACCAGGAACTGTTATGTACTACCGAGGGCTCTATGAAAGGCACCCATGTTTACGAACATCTGTTGTACATAAGCAGGAAGGTCAATCGTGTTTCTCAATCCTCCCAGTCGTCTCTGTAATGTTTTATTGCTTTGGGGGCATACAAACACGTGAATAAATAAACGTAAAATAAATCAACGTAAAAAAAAAAACTGCGATGCGCAAAGTCGCGCAGCGCTGTGCTTGTGTTCAGCGTCTGCGCGAATGCCGGGGACAAAAGCTGCTTTATGGGACGCCGCACCAACGGCCACAATAATTTACCTTTCTTCCGTCTTTCTTTACGCAGACCTCCCGCCTCGTAAACGTTTGAGGCTGACCCTACATCAAAGCACGCCAGCGGGCTGCGCAAATACAAGGCTCGAAGGCCACACTTTGCGCTTGCCATTCAACGCTAGAAGCCAGTCGCAGCACGGGCAGTCTGGCATTATCAGTTGAAGCTACCAGATTGTTTTCTTTAACAAGCAGCAATGTACTTCGACAAGGAATAGATTCATTTTATTAACTGAAAAGGAAAAAAAATTGTTTCCTCTTAATTATCATTCTCATTATATGCATGTAAATGAGAGAACTGCTGTCACCGTTTATATTCTATATGCATTGCTTAAAGTACGTCGAAGTGAGGTGAATTAGCCGGTGCTGTTTACGAGCATGAGTTGAACATTATACGTTGAACACAGATAATAAAAACGGGCCCAGGAGAGAAGAGGAAAGGAGAGTGATCTAACAAATTTTCTGAGTCCTAGTGAACTCTGGACATCGTAGTTTTGTCCTGCGATAGTCTTGCTTCTTAGCGATGAGTTAAAAGGCATGGAATGTTACGATGAGACGGTCGCATGCACATCCTGACAATATTTAACGTCATATGAACACTGCGCGTTTCGCTGAAAAAGCAGTCACCGAAGTCCACATGATGTTTCATCATAATTTAGTTTCTCTCCTGTAGGTCAGAGCCAGTTCCACAGGTTTGGTCAAACATAAAACTGAAGGAAGTTTTGTTTGAATGGGCTTACGCTAAATAATTAAGTCTTACATTAAAAAAATACAGTCTTTACTACTCCGCGGATATTGAGGGACATTTCCGGACATCTTCGTACAGCTCACTTTCCTTGACCTAAAGTGGGACAACAAGCCAACAGAAAACAGAAATATCAGCTGGCACATCATGTAAAAATTTGAAGTAGCTCTTCCCCTTTCTTAAACGCTTTCATTGGAGTGTTTTATGTGTTCGCAGATAATGAAGAACAATAAAACCATTGAAAATATCGCTGCCACCCGGAATTTTTAAGCATGCTTACAGAATTACTGCAGCTATATTTAACGGTAAAGGCATTACATTAAAACCCGCACCAGAGTTAAAATTTATGCAGCCAAATATACTATTTCAGTCTTGATTTTTTGTTTAGCGAATTCTTTTTTTTGTTTCGGGCAGAGTTTCTCCAAATATATATTCCGCTATTCGAGGCGCATCACCCGAATCATTTGAAAGTTTTATCTAGGTAATTTTTTATTCATTTTTCGCACTTCTGTACATTGTTTATAATATTGAAGCCTTACTTTAAGCCTTACTTTAAGTATAATATTGAAGCCTTACCTTAAGCCATACTTTAAATGTTTATAATATTTAAGCCATACTTTAAGCCTTACTTTTAGCCTTTTTTAAGTTTATAAATTGAAGCCTTACTATTACTTCCGGGGATGTGGGCACCTACGGCGATCACCTGTTCTGGTACTCGTGGGCAACGCGACACCGATCTTATAGAATATGCGAAAAATTTTGACATAGTGTCTTTCTATAGCGCATGTGTAATGCTAGTAGCGGATAATGCGAACGGTTCACCCACCATGGTCGAGCCATATTGCCGTTCCTCGCTGGTAAAGCTGCGTCAGTAGCGCCCAGAGAGCGGTCCCGAGCGCCGCTACCACCGAAGCCATAGCATTCACTGTTCTCCGAGGTCCTTCCTTCCCGCCTTATCCGTACGCGCACATCCGCGCACAATCGACGAGGTCCCGATAGCGCGTGGCGATACGATCGCTTGTTCTGTCAGAGGCACACGACGCGAACAACCGGCTTCGTCCCGTGCGGGGGGAACGCGACCGCGAAGCATACAATGGGGCACGCGTGACAGCGGCACGTACGGTTGGACGGCGCGCGCAGAGAGCACTCAGCCCGGCTGACGACTTCCTCGGTTTCGCCTCGCCACGCGGATAACGTCTCTTTCAATTTGCACGCCCTCGCGATGCCCGTTGCGGCCGACTCAATGGGCGAGCACTTTTATTTCCTAATTCTTTATCTGGTGCGACCACGTGA
>JALIZH010002502.1:0-15337 GCA_030522465.1 Rhipicephalus appendiculatus
CAGTACATACTTTTATACTGTCACCAGGCAGTAGTGGGTTTAGGGCATAAAGCTGTAGAGGGTCCTGGTCTGGGAGAGACAACTACGAAGTGTGAAGAGACAGGCTTCAGCCCGCCATTGTGTTAGTGATTGTCTCCGCCTGTAAGAATCTTTAAATATACATTTCCCCCGTAACATTGATATTGGTGGAGGTGCGGGGTACGCCTTCCCTGCGTTTCCGCGGCAAACCAACACGGAACTTCGGAGCGGTCGTCGCCTCCCTTTGACTGCAATGGCGCAACAGGGATTAACTGCCCAGCAACAGCAACAGCAGCAGCAGCAGCTGCCCCACGTGGTTCTCCTGCCTCCACGAGACCCCGGAACCTTCTCGGGCACCGACAAAGACAAGGTGAATGTAGAAGACTGGATCACTATGTACGAGCGCGTCAGCGGAATATTATCGGTGGGACCCCACGTTGATGCTAGCCAACGTTGTCTTTTACCTGAGGGATACGGCACACGTCTGGTATGAGACGCATGAGTCCGAGTTGACCAGCTGGGACATTTGCAAGTCAAAGCTCATCGAGTTGTTCAGCAGGCCATTTGGGCGACAGCAGGCCGCGAGAAAAGACCTGGAATCCCGCGTGCAGACGTTGACGGAATCGTACGTTTCCTACATTCAGGACGTATTGGGCCTTTGTCGAAAGGCTGACGTGAACATGAGCGAAACCGACAAGATCGCACATATATTAAAGGGGATTGCCGACGACGCCTTCAATCTATTGATTGTTAAGGATTGCGCCACCGTCGACGCAGTTGTCAAGGAATGTCAGCGTTTCGAGCACGCCAAGAGCCGTCGCATCAGCCGCCAGTTTGCTCGTCTGCCTAATACTGCAGCCACATCGACCTGCGAAGACTCCCCCATATTCACGCCAGCCACTTCGTCCGAAAATGTCACTCGTATCGTCCGCCGCGAACTCGAAGCAATGGTTCCTGCAGCCGTCCCTTCCAACGTCCCTCAAGCTAACGCATCCACCGTCTCGCTCATACAAGCAGTCGTCCGCCAGGAGATTGCGAATCTCGGCTTCCCACCTGTTTGCAGTATTCGCACTCCCGATAGTTCTCGTGCGGCGGTCAACCAGATCCCGGTGCACCCTCCACGCTACCGAAACCCAGCTGACTGGAGGACGACAGATGATAGACCGATTTGCTTTCACTGCTCTCGCGTGGGACACATTGCGCGTTACTGTCGCAATCGTTGGTCGTCGACTTCATCCTGGAACACTGGGACATGGCGTCACTTTGAAGGCAACTCTCACAGGTTTCCTCCTCGGTCCGATCTCCAGCCTGCTGATACCAACGTCCCGCGCCGAAGCTTTAGCCGATCACCGTCACCCCAAGGCCGTCGATCTCTGTCGCCGCTGGTTCCTCGATCCACGTCCCCTGCACGGCCTAGGCCGGCGACCTCGGGAAACTAGACCATGCAGCTCCCGGAGGTGACGCTCCATCAACGACCCGGTCTGAAAATCCTCTCGACGATTACTACACGCCGAAATATTTTGGACATTTTGATGGACGACGTTACCGTTACAGCCCTCATAGACACTGGTGCACAAATTTCAGTCATGAGCGCTGCTCTCTGTAAAAAACTGCGCAGAGTGATCACGCCCCCTCTTAAGTGTGCTGTAATAGTTGCTGATGGGAGCACCTCTAGAGTTCTGGGCATGTGCTCCTCTCGTGTGTGTATTGCTGGCCGTCAGACCGTCGTATTGTTCGCCGTACTTCAGCAGTGCCCGCATGACGTGATACTGGGCCTCGACTTTCTCTCGGCGCACTCCGCCCTTATCGACTGCTCGACGGGCCTTCTTCAGCTGGAACTGCCTCTTGACGCCGCCGTTGCCATGATGCTCCAAGCCGCTTATGTGCAACCGAGTTCCTCCATCTTCCGCCACAAGCCACGACATACGTACATCATGTCTGATCCGCCTGTGCCCGATGGTGAATATGTTGTTTCACCTATTACCGACGTCGTGTTGAAGCATTCCGTTGCTGTCCCGCACACTATTGTGAGAGTACGCCGCAACCAGACCTCTTTGCCTCTTTTGAACTTTGGTTTGACCGCACACGTGTTACTTGCCGGTATTACGCTAGGCGTCGTGTCATCAATGCAAGAATGCGATATCTGTGAATTGCCAGCTGACGGACCTAGTTCACATGTCAACTTGCTCACTGCGCCCAGCCTTCCATGCATTGACATTGAGAAAATGATAGCGCCAGATCTTTCGCCCTCGGAAGCACAAGATCTCCGCCGTCTCTTGACATCCTATGCGGATATATTCGATCTTGACAACCGCCCTCTAGGCCAAACATCGGTTGTGACCCACCACATCAACACCGGCGATGCCAACCCAATTCATCGGCGCCCCTACCGTGTATCTGCTACCGAACGCACTGTTATCCAGAAAGAGGTCGAAAAGATGCTCGCCAAAGGTGTTGTCGAACACTCATCTAGTCCGTGGGCATCCCCGGTCGTGCTTGTCAAGAAGAAGGATAATACATGGAGGTTTTGTGTTGATTACAGACATCTCAACAAGGTCACTAAGAAGGACGTATACCCCTTACCACGAATAGATGACGCACTCGATTGCCTTCATGGCGCCAAGTTTTTTCTCGTCCATTGACCTTCGATCTGGTTATTGGCAGATCGCCGTTGACCCACTAGACCGTGAAAAAACCGCATTTGTGACCCCCGATGGGTTATATCAATTTACAATCATGCCGTTTGGGCTTTGCAATGCGCCCGCCACCTTTGAGCGCATGATGGATTCCCTTCTGCGCGGCTTCAAGTGGACTACTTGCTTGTGCTACCTCGATGATGTAATCGTTTTTTCGCCGACATTTTCAAGCCATCTTGAGCGACTCTCCAGTATTCTCGAGGTATTCCGCAACGCTGGTCTACAGCTGAACTCCTCCAAATGCCGTTTCGGCCGATGCGAAATAACTGTACTTGGTCACCTTGTTAACGCCACTGGTGTCCAACCCGATCCCGAAAAAATTCGCGCAGTGACACAATTTCCCGTACCCTCTTCTGCTAAGGATGTCCGGAGCTTCCTGGGTTTGTGCTCCTATTTCCGCCGCTTCATCCGGAATTTTGCCGATATTGCGCGTCCTCTCACAGAGCTACTCAAAAAGGACGTCGCCTTTACTTGGAATTCGCCTCAAAGTGCTGCATTTTCGGCGCTCATTGCTGCCCTCAGAACTTCGCCAATATTAGCCCACTTTGATCAGACCGCACCGACAGAAGTCCGCACTGACGCCAGTGGTCACGGGATTGGTGCTGTTTTAGCTCAGCGTCAACATGGACGTGACTGCGTCATCGCCTACGCAAGCCGCCTTTTGTCCACTGCAGAGAAGAACCATTCAATCACCGAAAGAGAGTGTCTTGCTCTTGTTTGGGCTGTTGCTAAATTTCGCCCGTACCTGTTCGGCCGCAGTTTTACTGTTGTAACTGACCATCATGCCCTTTGTTGGCTTTCTTCGCTCAAGGATCCCACGGGCCGCCTCGGTCGTTGGTCTCTCCGCCTCCAAGAATACACCTTCTCGGTCGTGTACAAATCCGGACACCTCCATCAGGACGCCGACTGTCTGTCACGCTATCCAGTGGATCCGCCAGACGCCGCAGACGGAGCCACTGAGCCGTGCGTCTTATCAATATCAGACTTTCTCGATATAGCTTATGAGCAACGCCGCGACTCGGCTTTGCGTCCCATCATAGAAAGTCTGAGTTCCGCTACGCCAAGCACCTCACTGAACTTGTACTTTCTCCACGACGGGGTTCTCTACCGCCACAACATGCACCCCAACGGCCCTGACCGCCTTCTCGTCGTGCCTTCCCATTTGCGAGTAGATGTTCTCCGCCAGCTTCACGATGAACCTACCGCCGGTCACCTGGGAGTCACACGCACTTACGATCGCGTCCGACGCCGTTTTTTCTGGCCCCGCCTATATCACTCTGTGCAAAAGTACGTCGGCAGCTGCGACCTCTGTCAACGTCGAAAAGGACCAACATCGCTTCCAGCTGGCCTCCTTCACCCTATTGAAATCCCTGCTGAACCATTCTACCGCGTAGGGCTCGACCTTCTCGGGCCATTTCCCACGTCTGCATCTGGGAACAAGTGGGTTGCCGTAGCGACCGACTACGCGACACGTTACGCGATCACCCGCGCTCTTCCAACCAGCTGCGCTACCGATGTCGCTGACTTTCTACTGCATGACATCATCTTGCATCACGGTGCTCCTCGACAGCTCCTCACCGACCAAGGCCGATACTTCTTATCCCGCGTCATCCAGGATATCGTTCGTTCCTGTTCTACAAACCATAAATTCACGACGGCATACCATCCACAAACTAATGGACTTACGGAGCGCCTGAACCGCACTATCACCGACATGTTGTCGATGTATGTTTCTGCAGACCACCGCGACTGGGACGCAACGTTACCCTACGTCACGTTCGCTTATAACTCGTCCAGGCATGACACCACAGGCTATTCCCCGTTCTATCTCCTTTATGGACGTGAACCATCTCTGCCCCTCGACAAACTGCTTCCCGCTGATTCAAGCTCACCGGTCACATACGTTCGCGACGCCATAGCACGAGCCGACGCAGCACGACAGATCGCCCGAGAACGGCTCATTGTATCTCAAGCCTCACAGAAAGACCTGTACGATCGCCGCCACCGGGACGTTTCGTATAAACCCGGTTCACTAGTCCTCTTGTGGAGCCCATGTCGTCGCATCGGCCTCTCCGAAAAGTTCTTATTTCGCTATGACGAACCATACAAAGTCCTGCGCCAGGTCACTGATCTCACTTACGAGATCCAGAGAGTCGTCGATTCAGTGGACCCAACGCCACCACCATCTACTGTTGTGCACGTTGTACGACTGATGCCGTATGTGCCTTCTAACTCTCCACTTCCGTGACAAGCGCCGGGTCGGCGCTTTTACGCCGCGGGGTAGTGTCACCAGGCAGTAGTGGGTTTAGGGCATAAAGCTGTAGAGGGTCCTGGTCTGGGAGAGACAACTACGAAGTGTGAAGAGACAGGCTTCAGCCCGCCAATGTGTTAGTGATTGTCTCCGCCTGTAAGAATCTTTAAATATACATTTCCCCCGTAACAATATCTATAAAAATCTCTCGGGTCCACCGTCTAGCACGCCTTGAAGACGACGGCAGCCGCAAAAAAAACATGTCAAATTGAAGCCCAAATGAAGTAGCGCCATCTCTGTAGGATTGCCATCTCTTTCCGAGCAACAGACTATGCCCTCCGACTTTTCAACTTGAAAACTGCAGCGTCAGGCAAAGAATGAACCGAACGCCACGGCGCTGGAAGAAACACGCCGGGGACGCTCCAGGCGCCGTTGTTCGAAGAAACTGAAGTGAAAAAAAAAGTGAGATAGTTAATATGGGCGCCGCCGCAACAAGAAAGATCACTACAAATACAACACATTTAGAGGCGTTCGGGAGGTGCCTCGTTTCGTATGTGCGGTTCACTCTTCAAGCACCACATTGTTTGCTACCATTGCAATGGCGTCATCAGTACGTTTGCAAAAAATTTAAGGACACTTTGTACATTCCAAAGTGTGTTCGGCAAAAGCTTGCGGCCATTCAACTGACTATACTATGTCTTTTTGCTTTGTCGGACGGACGGACCGATGGACGGACGGACACGGACGGACGGTCTGACCGACGTACACGGATGGATGGACACGAACGGACGGATAGACAGAGGGACACATGGACGGACGGATGGACGGACGGACGGACAAAGGGACACACGGAGGGATGGACACGTATGGACGGACAGACGGACACGGACGGACGGACACGGATGGACGATCGGACAGAAGGACGGACGGACGGACACGGTTGGACAGATGGACACGGACGGACGGATGGTCACGGATGGTCACGGACGGACTGACATGGATTGATGGTCGGACACACGGACCGACGGATGGACACGGACGGACGGACGGACGGATGGACAGACACGGGCGGACAGACACGGACGGATGGACACGGACGGACGGACATGGACGGACGGACGGACGCGGACGCATGGACACGGTCGAACAGACGGACAGACACGGACGGACGGACGGACGTGAGTATCAGACATAAAAGGCTTTCGCCTTAATAACGGGTAATATGGCATGCAAGATTCCTGTACGTTAGAGCTTTCAGTTCATTTCATTGTGCGGCCATCTTACGCTACAGAGGGGAGGGAAACGTGGTCATGTGACCTAGCGAAAATTGAGTGGAGGGTAGGCGTCCATTTTATTGTATTTTGAATTTTCTAGGCTGAATGTCTTCGAACTGCTGCCCCTACCGCTGCCATTCTTGCTGTACTAAACTCTTCAGCCTTCTGTCTACAAAACCCACTAATAAAACAATGAGCTATTGAAAAGAGTTGGAGGGCCCCTTTAATTACGGTATACCTTAAATGCGAGAGCAATAACATTTGTGTTCAAAAAAAATTTATTATCAAAGATGGTAGGCATCCATAACATTTCATTGTGTTTAGAAAAACCGGCAGATCCCACGCACTGTGGGAATCGATGTAATGCGAAGCAGCCACCAAGAAGCAAATCATGCTGTACATAATATGCCTGTCATTATTTACATGTTAGTATATCGAGTTAGCGAACTGGACGCAAGCGCACCATGAGCGTGGCATGTAAATGGCATTTTAGATGACATATATGCCAAGGTTTTCATGTTACCATCTGCCCCTTAAGTTCGATTAATTTTTTACCTCGAATCGCAGCGAGACGCGAGACCAATCGGACTCCATTTCGCATGCGTTCGTGTCCTCGCGCTTTGCGCATCGTGCACACGTCATCCGCGTTCCAGCGTTTAAATTGACGGACACTGTCAATTCCAAAGTGTGTTCATCGAACGCCTATGTCCACTGAGACGGGGTCGGTCAGAATGGAACGTGATGCGCGCGTCTCCCTCCTTGCATGATTAGGGACGCTGGGTACAGCGACGCTACGCAAGCAAAGCGCGAGCGCTGTAGAGTCCAACGCGAACGGCGTCCATTTGCGCGCCCCGGCGCCCACCTGGCACCGTGCCAGGGCAGGGCTGGAGGGACAGACGGACGGACGAATGGATGGATAGACGACCAGACGGACGGACGTGAGCATGACACATTAAAGGCTTTCGCCTAAAAATTTGGTGTATATAAAGCTAGCGAAACGGCCACGAGAGTTTCATGAGCGTGGCATGCAAGTCATGTTGCACATGACATGTCATGATTTCCATATTACCACTTGTCATTTATGCCCGTCATACAATCACGTCGCTGAATACCAAATTTGGTGTATATCAAGCTAGTGAAACGGCCACGGGAGTGCAATGAGCCTTGCATGAAAGTCATGCCGCACATGACAAGTCATGATTTCTATATTACCACTTGTCATTTATGCTCCTCATACAATCACTTCACTCAATACCAAATTTGGTGTATATTAAGCTAGCGAAACGGCCCCGAGAGTGTCATGAGCGTGGCATGTAAATCATGTTGTACATGACATGCAGTTCATGATTTTCATATTACCACCTGTCATTTATGTTGTTCATGCAGAAATCTCTCATCGTACCAATTTTTGGATATATCTAGTTAAGAAAACGGCCTCAGGAGCACTATGGCCATGACGCGTAAATCATGCTTTTCATGACAAGTTAGTCATGACTTTCATGATAGGACCAGTTATTCATGTTTGTAATACAGTCATGTTACGACATACCAATTTTGGTATAAATCCCATCAACGATACGGCCAGGAGAGCACAAAGTCGTAGGCGGCTAGATAGGATAGATAGGTAGGTAGGTAGATAGATAGATAGATAGATAGATAGATAGATAGATAGATAGATAGATAGATAGATAGATAGATAGATAGATAGATAGATAGATAGATAGATAGATAGATAGATAGATAGATAGATAGATAGATAGATAGATAGATAGATAGATAGATAGATAGATAGATAGATAGATAGATAGATAGATACAGTGAAACCTCGGTGATACGAATCTCACGGGACCACCAAAAATATTCGTATCATCCGAAATTCGTATCACCAGAAAGCATGGAAGGTTAGCATGCGACAAAAGAAAGCTGGCGTACATTTTCATTTATTGTTTTTCAGGGCCGCAGCAACGTCAGGAAGAACTCTGAATGATTGTCAGTTAAGTTGTTAGATGTACTGCTGCGAAAGTAACGGAAGCGGCGCTTTGACGCGATAGATCAAGGCCACAAAATTTCAGAACCACGGTCCTACGTTATGATTTTGTTATCGTGGAGGTGTTGGGGATGTTTTTTGGGAGATTTACGGCCGTGCCCGCAGAAGTGCGACCTGAATAGTCGAGCATGTTGACGTAATTGTGAGACCTGACTCCTTCGCCAAGACCTTCCTCGCCTTCTTTCGGTCCTCGTCCACCTTTCATAGGATATCTGATGCACGAGGCAGGCACGTGTAAACACAGTACAACAACAGCAGCCCGCGTCGACGCGCTAGAAAAAAAAAGCATGGCGCCAATGCGTTCTGTAATCTAAACGCGAAGGCACACGGAGGAGCATTAGAGCCTCAAATAATCGCGCACACAATCTCGGAGGCCGTGACGCGTCTCTGAAGGTTTATTCTGACCGTAAGAAAAGTATTTACCGTCATTCTGACGATTTTGCGGCGCGCATGCCCGGGCTTGCGTTCCCACGCTCTCACGTGCTTGGCGCGTCTTCCGCGACAGCGCGGACAGCACCTCTTCGTACCTGGCCGGTAGCGTACGTTCGTATCAAACGTCGCGGGGTTAAAAAAAATTGGCCGCGTATCTGCGTGCTTCGCTGCAAATGTCGTCGAAAGACGATAGTCTTGTGCCGACTGCACTGCATGAGCGGCATGAGTACCACAATTTAATAGCTGGGCTAGCCGCTGGGCTCGTTTTTCGGACGTTTTCCGGGCACGCTTAGACGGACGCCGGCGTTTATCCGCTGAAATTTGGTCGTCGGTCTTTTCTCTGCGTTCTCTGATCATGTCTTGTAGAGTGGGTCGTATTTCATCAAGCGGCCATATATGTTTTGCCTTGCCTGAGACAGCGCTCTTCTACGATGAATCAGCCGCATCTGGCTGGCAATGATAAAACAGAAGAGGACGCCATCTACAGCGCTACCGGGGAACATCGGCTTGTGTTGAACTATGCTGCTGCCAGGTGGCAGCACCACAGCGTCGTTAAATCACTGGGCGGAGACTTGTTTTGTACACAGCGGCGCATTCTCAGCGCCGCGTAATAAACACTAGGATCTTTATAATTACGTATCTATAGATTTTGTTTTAAAGGAACACTGTGAATAGTACTAAGGTATTGATGTTGTGCCTCAGGTATGCGTAATATTTGATTTTTAATTGCCCACGCTCACCCGTATGAACACATGCTTCTCGGTCAAGATAGGAGTTCGTAAGGCAGGGGGTTAAACTTTGGCCAGCTAGCTGAATCGTGCTACGTGCCGACAAACAGAGAAACAGACAGACAGACAGACCAAAATTTCTCCGTTTAGGTATCCCAAGAAAGACTATCGTCTTTAAAAGGTTCGCAACAACCGTACTCCATTACATTGCAGGCCGATGGGCCTTGGCCGGGACCAAAGAAAAATTCGTATCACCCCGAAATTCGTATGAGCTGTGGTCGTATCACCGAGGTTTCACTGTAGGTAGATAGATAGATAGATAGATAGATAGATAGATAGATAGATAGATAGATAGATAGATAGATAGATACGCTCAAAGTCGCCGAAGTTCTCTAAGAAATGCTTCGCATTTAGAAGTTTATTTCATGGTAACACGCTACGAACACCTGGAAACAGCGTCTATGCCATAAGAACAATAACATACACAAATGACAGCACAATGTACATGAAACGTTTTACGAAAACGTCCAAGTCCACAAAGTGTCCGTAACACATGCTGCTAAGGACTAACGTACACACACTTATCACAATATACACAATGTACATAATGATGTATATACACAAAGCACACGACTCGGTGAACATGTCAGCAAATATGTACAATAAATGTTACGTGCATGAAATTCACATAATGTACAGCGTTAGCGTGAAGTCTATATATACAAGAACCTACAAGCACACGGTGACATGCACGCACAAAAAATAATAAGCACATCCAGTTTATATGTGCTAATCAATCACTCTTTCATAGCCTGGATACAGGAACCAGGCCAGATGAAAAAAATTCCCCATCTCCCGCTGAAGGGAACCATGTGTGGATGCGAAGCAGCGGGGAGATAATTAGCTTGAGCGGGAGGAACGTCGCCGCTCTCATTTCACGGCAGCGGTCCGGGCGCTCATCGCGGCGCTGCACAGGAGAGAGAAGGAGGCGCGCGCGCTCCGTCATTTTCATACCGCGGAACTACCGTGGCGCCCCCCAGCGGAGTATGCAGCTGTCACACCACCTTTCGTGCCCGCCGCTGCGTAGAGGATTCCTAGAGGAAAGGACGGGGGGGATCGTAGGAGAGGAGAGAGTGCATGCGCTGTGGGGGTGTGGGACGCGGGGGCCGCTCCGTAGAGTAGAAGATTCCTAGAGGAGAGGAAAGGGGTGAGCGTAGGAGAGAGAGGGAGGTAATGCGCATGCGCTGTGGTGGTGTGGGACGCGGGAAGAAGGGAAGGACTAAGCCCCTCCAAACACATGCAAGCAAGATTAAGGAATGGGGTCAACCTGGGCGACAGACACCACCTGCCTAGCCATTGCTAAGCAGCCTCTCTGTGCTCTCGGCCATGACTCAAGGAATGGCGTCGACCAGGGCGACAGACACCACCTGCCTAGCCATTGATAAGCAGCCTCTCTGTGCTCTCGGCCATGACTCTGATGACTGTGGTAGGGTTGACGGCCTTCATATTTTAAGGCGAAAGCCTTTAATATCTCATGCTCACGTCCGTCCGGTGTCCGTCCGGCGTCCGGTGTCCGTCTATCCGTCCGTCCATCCGTCCGGTGTCCGTCCGTCCGTCCGTCCGTCCGTGCGTCCGGTGTCCGTCCGTCCGTCTGTCCATCCGTCCGTCCGTCCGTCCAGTGTCCGTCCGTCCGTCTGTCCGTCCGTCCG
The DNA here is from genome assembly GCA_030522465.1 of Rhipicephalus appendiculatus. Classification (NCBI taxonomy): domain Eukaryota; kingdom Metazoa; phylum Arthropoda; class Arachnida; order Ixodida; family Ixodidae; genus Rhipicephalus; species Rhipicephalus appendiculatus. The sequence continues at coordinate 11,156 of JALIZH010002502.1, forward strand.
GTGTCTGTTCGTCTGTCCGTCCGTCCGTCCGGTGTCCGTCCGTCCACACCCCCACTGCGCATGCGCCAACACATTAAAAAAAATAAAAATAAAAAAACCTCCTCTCCACCTCTCTCTCCTCTAGGCATCCCTCCCAGCGGAGGCCACACCCTCACTGTGCATGCGCTTCCCCTCCCTTTCTCCTCTCCTACGCTCCCCCCTCTCTCCTCTAGCATCCCTGCCCGCGGCGTCCACACCCCCCACTGCGCATGCGCGTCATCCCCTCTCCTCAATCCCCCCTCTCTCGCCTCGCGACGCCGACGCAGGCAGCGTCTGCTAGCGAGTACTTGGTTGAAAAAACCGACTGCTCGCGCTGCACAACCGTTCACTGGCCACCCCGTATATATGGCAATGGATCTTGACCTGCAAGGTGGTGCCGGTGGGAGATTTCTCCTGTGCGTTGTCGAACGATAAAAAATTCGCAGCGTGCGCGTTAACTAAAAGCGGACTGCGGGTCTCTGTGTCCAGTCCGAGTCTTCTGTCTCTCATTGCCCATTAGCAGCGATTGGGATGTTCCAGTAGGAAACACCGGTCCATCACTGCGTGCTTTGCGCCCCCAGGTTTCTCTCCTGTGCAACGCTGCGATGAGCGCCAGCGTCAACGCCGCCGCTAGTGTAAGCGTTAGCGCCCGCTGCTTCGCATCTAGACATCGTTCCCTTTAGCGGGAGATGGTGTAATCTTTAAGACGAAAGCCTTTAATGTCTCATGCTCACGTCCGTCCGGTGTCCGTCCGGTGTCCGTCCGACCTCCGTCCGGCGTTCGCCCGTCCGTCTCTTCATCCGTCCGTCCATCTATCCGTCTGTCCGTCCGTCCGTCCGTCCATCCGAGCTCTGGCACGGAGCCAGGTGACCGCCGGGATGCGCAGACGGAACGCCGGTCGCGTCGGACTCTATAGCGCTCGCGCTTTGCTTGCGTAGCAGAAGAGTGGTAAGTTGGGCCAGTTGGTAATGATCCATTATGTAACTGCGCAAAAACAGACGGTGACACAAAAGAAGAGAAGGCACAAACAGGCGCAGACTATCAACTGAAGTTTATTGCGGCAACAGGGGCAATATATAAAGGGCAAAAGGGAGTGGGAGAAAAGGCAAGAGGGGTATCCATATCAACAAAAAATCAAGGCCACATCAACCATAGCACGTGCGTTATACAAAACCTAGATAACTGAGCTCTTTGTCATGCAAAGCAACAGAGGGGCACACTGACGCACGACTCAGATTCCCTGTGAATGTGCGCAGCCTCAATCAGTTCGCGCGCTCTTTGATTCTTAAGTGTTGTGCGGTTGCCTTGTTGCTAGATCTGAACTTACAGAAACTGGCGCATTCTGTAAAAAAGGCGCAAAACTTCCAGCTTGAAGTATTTTACACAGCAAAAACGCACAAGATTGGTATGCCCTTCGTACAATAATCACTGAACGCGACACGTGGCAGTATTGTGTGTCTGGTTTCTTGCAGACTTGCCTGTCGTCTCTCTATATAGATGACCCATACATTATCCCAAACTCGGAAATGCTTGTGCAAATCCTGCGTGATGACAACCCTGTTAATTGTGACGCCGTAAGCATTGATGTAGAGGATCTTTTTTTATTCTCTCCCCCATAATCACCTTTTGACCGCAGTTAAGGAATGCATTACGTGTCACAATGATGAACTTGCCTTCACTGGTTTAAGTGGTATGTCAGTTGAATCTTTCACAGAACTTTTTCTTTTTTTACTTGGGGTCCCTATTTATTTCCTAAAGAAAGCAGCACTTTGTGTAAATCAGCCTTCTGTATCGTTGCAAGACAAGGAATTCAACTTTATTAATCGACGGTTGACACGCTCCATGGTTGTTCTTTTTTTTTTTTTGTCTCTGTGACATGCGCGATGCACCTCCATATTTATATATGGTTTTTCACACGTGCAGTAAACTCTCTGTCGTGAGTGAGCGCTTGTGGTGGGTCTATTGCTTTCCTTGCCCTGCTTCTTTCTGCGGTCTAAGTTTTATGCAAGTTGTAGCTATGGTGCCAACGAATGTTGCTGGCGCTTGTCGTTCTCTACAGTGAATTGATCTTATTTTACTAAACGCCGACTATACTTTCAAGCGTATGCCTTTTAAATATCCGAGCCCCACATTGTACTCGTCGACAGCTCAATGGACGTTGGTTCCAAACTCATACGCGAATTCTAGACTGCTCCTGCACTTCATAGGCAACCGAGGCAACCGCTTCTGAGCCGCTCAGCTGATGCAACAGTGGGACAGATGGAAATCGCAGAGAAGAAGAGAAGCCGTCGCAGCTATTCCTGCGGTTGAATTAGGCTGCAATAAGTTGCACCTTGCCACACTCTATCTGAGAAGCGCATTGGCACGGCGCAACCAGGAAGCTAAAGCGTGAGGCCCGCGCGCTCGTCGCGGCGGCTGCTGCGGCGTACACACTTTTCCCATGAGCGCTTGCGCGCCCGTTGGGGGCGCTCGTGTGCTTGAAAAAGGTCTATTGCGTCCGTTACGTAGAAGTTATTTGTTTTGAGGGCAAACAGCGTACGAAGGCTCAACGTGGTATTCAACACCCTTCGACATCGACAGTACTATGACACTTTCAGCGGTTACCCAGGCCCCACCCCAGGCGCTGAGTTACGATGCGCTAGTAACGATAACGTCAACGATCTCACTGTTATCATTGTAGTGCTGACTAGCAACGATGTCTGGCAGCGGCGTCACTTCGATTGTCTGTGTTTGTTCGTCTCAAATTCTGCGTCTTTGCCGCACCGCTTCGAATGATTTGTCAGTACTCGCCAGCATGTGACAATTTGGAGCGCCGATCTCAACAGCATTACGTGCCAACAAGTCACGAAACAGTTCTGCGTGACTTACACCAGAGGCATTTCAAGTACCGCAAGCAGGAATGTCTTCGTCGCAGAGAGCTCCAACGGCCGTTTATAAAAGCTTCCTGGCTGGACTGCGCATGCAATTTACGTCTCTCGACACGTCACCGCGATGCATTGAACGAAGGCCTTACACGCTCAGAGACTGTTGCAAAATACAGGCGCTGGCTGTGCTGTATTTTGGCTGTACAGGCGCTGGCTGTGCGACATGGGCGAGAAGCGGCACCACGGACGCCTAGCTGTGGACGAGACGCGCAGAGCGTCGACCGTCTGTGTGCGTGTAAGGATGAGTGGGCGTTGAAAGAAGGCAAGCTCGGCGTAATGCAAGATTCGGCAGGCGCGACTGGAATTCTGAGCAGGGCGGACCTATTTCACCTTTAAGAAGGCCGACCATTCGCGTTGAATAAATCGTTTGTTGATGTTAGCCTACGGACTGCTTATTTTTGTGGACAGGATAGTAGCGCCTGTCCTGTCACGGCCGCTATATAAAAAAACAAGGTGTGGCCTGTTGCGTGCCGCCGAAGCAGCGTTTCGGGCCCAGTTCATCTCGCGCCCGCTCTGGCGCCACTGCTCGTCCACGGAGAAGCGCTTCCACACGCATTGGTATGCGCGTCAGTGACGCTAATCAGGCCGAAATAACGCGTTTTGTAGTTGCTCATCACAAGTTCGATACTGAAGTCGTTATTAGAAGTGTCTATTACCCCACATATGTGAACAGTTGGCCCTAGGAGTGCCAATCTTTCGAAGAGTGGGCCTCAATACTCTCCATAAATGTTACCCGTTCGACTCACCTGAAATGAAAGGTATCACTGACCCCGTTAATGGGGAGGCAATCGCCGGGCAGATTCGAAGGGCTGACGTATCGGCCCACCGAAACGCACCGCGAAAGCAGGTACAATTTAAATGTAGCTCATTTTTCTCTGTTAGACGCAATACTAATGGGAACTAACAGACAAGGATGCCAAGGAAAGTATAGGGGATGTTATTAGTGGTTATTCTAATGTAAAAAAAGACTTTTTTCTCCACATTTACATTACATTTACTACTTACAATTACAATTACATTACAATTACTACGACGTTAAGTCACTTGAAGCTACGCATAATTTTTTATCCTAGAACGCGGCCTACCTACGTGAAAGCCGGAGTGTGGTGAACGCCCAGAGTAAGATGTTATAGCTGTTAGAAAACGCTATCAATCAACTTAGGCATATCACTTCGAAAAATTAACGGGCTGGTTGGCAGGTTGATAAGTGCATTTACGCTTGATCCTCGCTCGCAAGCGT